>BQNB010077970.1:0-13577 GCA_026074375.1 Tanacetum coccineum
AAAATTCCAAAAATATTAGCATTAGTTAGTAGCTTATTGTTTCTGCTTATTTGACTGTGAAAATTTGTTCATTAGGTCTGTTATAAGCTAAACAACATCTGGTATTTGAAGTTTGAGTTTTATTTCTCAATCTTATAAGCTAAAAACGAGTTTATGCAACTTAAAGGGGTGTTTGGCTCATGGCAGTACTAACTTGAGTTAATACTGTCAAGAGGCATTTGGTTCTTTGAATTGATTTTGAATATCATTTTAAGGTTTATAAGGTTTGGATCTAAGGTTTTTAAAGGCTAAATTCAGTTTTTAATAAGTTTTAGTGTGGATTGCTTGAATCTGAGGTCTTAAGCTCAGATTCATAGCATTTTATGCTTTGATTTGTTTCAAGTTATTTTTGCTGGTGTTTTACTCTTGTTTTGGCCTTTATTTGATGTAGTATACAAGTTTTAAAGGTCTACACTTGTGGTTTTGTGTTTTGGTCATATTTGTGTCAATTGCATCAGCATGCTAAACAGCCTTAAGGCCTTTTTTTCAAAAATTTAGTTAGTATAAGTTAGAGTTAGGTCTTAAAATTTAGTGCACAAGTAGATTATAGGCCAATCTAGATAGGTTAGGGCTTAATTTGTTCTTAAAGGCTTATTTACTCATCTGTTTTTTATCTGCAAATTAGTCCTTTAAAAGTTTTCATAAAATTCGAAAAACCAAAAAATAGAGTAATCAGTTAAAGTAGCCTTTTTCAATTAGTCTTTTCCTAGCTTATTTGAATTTCAAAATGTTTTTTTATTGCTGTTTTAGATAGATTGTAGGACAAGCTTTCTATTAGTTTAAGCCACTAGTCCATAAGGTTCCATTAGCTTACTTAAAAATAAGCTCAAAGTTGCTTTATTGTCTGTTTTGAGCAAAAGTGCTTATGTGCTTATTTCAGCTTATTGCTTATTGATTTTGTTTAAATTTTGTTCAGCTGTGCTTATTAGGTTTGTTAAAGTTGATTTTAGCTTATTTGAATTTTGCTTGAGCTTATTCAAACTTATTAGTTTCTTAAGTTTTGTGTAAAAAGCTAAAAATCCTTCTAAGTGTAAACTGTCACATTTAAGCTCAATTTCTGGTTTATTGATTAAGTTTCATAAAAAGTTGTTTTAGTAAAATTTGCTTATTATAAGCTGTTTTAAAAGTTTGAGTAAAAAGTTTTGCAAAAATAAAAATGTTAGGGTATAGGGAAGCCAAGGGTGAGCAGGGCTCGAACCCCTGACCTCAACCTTAACCCCAACACTTTTATACACACACATTATAACCATCTGCGCCCTTGGGACTTTTACGTCCAGGGGTGCAAACACAATTTACTTAAACATTATTTTTGGTTACTTTCATAAATAGCACTTCGTGTGCTTATTTGATTTTTCTGGGCTTATTCGTTTAAGCTTTTTCAAAGCTAGAATTTTTCCTGCATTCTTCTCATCATAAACAATTTTTAGAATTTTTCTAGGATTTTTAGCTTAAAATTTAGTAATTTTCGTGCATTAATTTAGATTAGAAACTTTAAAAAATCATAAAAATAAATTATAATCAAAAAAATAAATTTCTTTTTCTGAAAATTTTCTTTTAGTATTTAGAAGGTTTAGGAATAAAATTTACGTTCGTAGGGCTTAATTTTGAGATACTTGCTTATTTGTCACGTTTTCTTTAATTCTCTTTAACATTTTTGAGTTTAATTGCTTAATTGCTTAGTCGTTTACTTTCTTTGCATGCTTTACGTGTTTTTATGTGTAGAATTAGGAAATCAAATCAAATCTTTGAATTATTCACTTGCGTGATCACAAACTAAACCGATTGTCTATTCACACTTCGTTGAGGACAAACGACCCGGGAGGTTTTAGGAATTACTTTGGTCAAGAGAGATTCTTTTAAATCTTTTGGAATACATATACTACTATACTATAATTGTATTTGTCTCTTAATTACTAATACTTGTTTGTGTGTGTGTGATTTGTTGCTTTGTATAGTATATATATAATATTAATTATACTTAAAGCAAATCTCAGCAAACCACCCTTGACCAAGGTGACAAGTCAAAATTCACAAAGAAAATCAATATATATTCTGGAAGTATGAATTCCCGGGTCGTTCTCCCAACGAGGCGTGAAATTGACGGTTACGTTATTGGTTTGACTTTTGGATGTTCGAATAACAAAGATTGTGGATTTGGGTTTCTAAATTCTACGGGAAATTATGGAAATTTAAACTAAAGAATACTTAAATCTACGGGAAAAACAAGCAAAGGCACAGGAATTGAAACCTAAACTACGGGAAAGCAATAAAGGCAATTAAATAGCCTAAAAATCTACGGGAAACATAAGTAAGGCATAAAAGGAAATCCTAAGTCTACAGGAACAAAATTATAAAGGCAATTAAAGTAAAAACTCAAAAACGAGAACGGGATTCTAAACCCGTTCTTTAAAAACCTAAATTCTACAAATTTAACCCTACGGATGAAAATTTATCTTTCCTAGGTCATAAATGATAAAAGAAAATTTTGAAAAAATGAATTATATTTTTTTGACTTTTATTTAATTTATTATGAATTAAAAATTGTTTTAATGAAAACTAATTATTAAAAATAGCAAACTAATTTATAAAAATCTAGAAAAATACAGAAAAGTAGTTTAAGTAATGAACAATACAAGAAAAATACAAACTTTGAAAAATGCTGATTAAATAAGCCACAAAATAAGCTCTTTAGTGCCGAATGCTTAAAAGGAAAATTGACTATATAATTAAAGTGATGCAAGACTTAACCAGATGGCCCTACTAGTGCCAATGGTTAGTGTTTGTGCATTGTGAGACGTGTGTGTGTAAAGGGGGAGGTCATGGGTTCAACCCTCATGCCTTCCCTTTTTGTGAAAACATATTTTTTTTAAATCTTTTTGCACATACTTAAAGAACACATGAAAATAAGAACTTTTCTTAACTACAACTTTTTGTGAAACATTATCAATAAGCTGGAAAAGAGCTTTTAAAAACTGACATAATGCTTAAAATTCACTAAGACAATATATGGTTAACTTTTTAAGCTTTTCAAGACTAATAAGCATAATAAAAAGGAAAATAAGCAAATGCAGATAAATACCAATACCTAATAAGTATATAGAACATAAATAAGCCAAACCAACAATAAGAAAAACTAAAATAAGCAATATAAATACTAAGGCTAAAAACAGGTAAACTAAACAGCAAATGGGCACTTTTTGGGCGTAATTATAAGCCCCTAGATGGATCCTTATGGCTTAAGGGCTTACATGAGCTTAAAGAATGATCAATAAGCTACAAATATCTTAAAAGAAAAAGGAGTTTGAAATAAAGCTGAGCTATGAAAAAGGCTAGAGAAAAGAGCTACTATCACTCAGCTCCTACTGATTTTGGCTATCTATTTGAAAAAAAAACAAAAGGATTTTTCAGGCATGAATTTGAGCTAGGAAATAAGCTTTAAAACATAAATTAAGCATCAACATATTAAGAAAAGACTACAATGAGCTTATAGAACAGAAATCAGAACTTGAAACTAATGGGAGCTCATCTATATTTGCTGCTGAATTATGACTATAAAAAGACAAGAGAAACTTAGGACAGAAACATACCAAATCCTAAATGGCAAATGCATAAGGTTCTAAACTAGGTTACACTGCATTCAAAACTTAAAACAGACAAGAAAACAATCCTCAAAAAGCACCTAATAAACTAATCCATAATATCAAACTTAGAACCTAAATTTAGGACATTATTAGGCCAACACCTCAAAATCTTATATTTTTTAACTTGTTATAATAAACCTTTTAAAACTGACTTAGTTATCTTAAAATTGAATGTTAAAACTGGCCTAATGACCCAAAGTGGTTTAATACCACTTTTGACCCGTTTTGTAATCTTAACCCAAACACCCTTTTAGATTATGCAAATTCATTTTAAACTTATAATCAGACCAAGAAAACTTAAGCAAACTCAAAGTAGATTAGTATTGAGGTGAACCAAAGGGCAAATAAGCATTAAAATTCAGAAATAAGCATAGGACATGATCAATCAAGAACAAGCAGATTGTTGAGCATAAAACATAAAACTGAAATTTTTCATTAAAACATTAAAAAGATTACATGGCTTGAAAAGTTAAATTGACAGAGTTTAAAAGATTAAAAACATTCAAAATTAAATTAATCTACTCCTACTCCTAGTTAACTAGTTCTTCTGTCTTCATTCTTTTTATATAGGCTGATGAAGTCCTTTGCCTTCTCTTTCTTGTGTTTGTTGTGTTTTTGCTGTGAGAGGAAACCAAGCAACATCCTGGCCCTTGAAATCTCTTGTTCACCAAGATCACAAATCACAGCCCTTGATTTGGTATAACCAATAAGACTCTAAGGGATTGCCAGTATGTATTTTTTGTTTATGAAGTGGGGTGAGGTGTAGGGTTAAGATGGTGATAGTTTTGTTTGATGGTGAGGGTTTTATCGTGGTGTAGCAGAGATATGAAAGAGACAATGAATAGGGTTATGTGTTAGGCGGGAAAAAAAGGTTTTTATCTGTTTTGGGGGAAACAGGGTAGGGGTTTGGTGGTTTGGCATAACTAGCCCCTCAACTTGTATAAGGTTATTACGAGAGTGGTCCTTTGTGGTGACATAACTTTTGTGATTTGGCAAGACAGGCCCTTAAGGGTGTATAGTGGGTTTGCATGGTTGGTCCTTGTGGTGCTAACAGACTTAACATAGTTATATGTTTTGGGCTTTGGATGGTTATGTTATGACTTGGGCTGAATTTAAGGTTAAGGCCTATTTGGCTTAAAGGCTTATATAAGTCTTCTTTAAATGCACTAATGGGCTGTCCCAGGCCATTAGATGGGTGCGGGTGGGCCCATTAAGCATTTCTTCGGTTTTGACTTCGTCTTGACTTTGACTTTGTCGGGGTTGATTTTTCGGTTGACTTTTTTGACTTTGACTTTGGTTGACTTTGACTTTTTCCGCTCTTTCCAATTCCGTGCTCGGTTTTGTCCCTTTTTTCTTGATTTTTCATCCTTTTGTCGGATATCCGTTTCCTGCACAATATAAATGAAAACATACATACAAGGTATTTTTGGTACGTTTTTGGTTTTAATGGAAAATGGTATGTGTAATTAAGCACATACCAAAATCCCCCATATTAAGATATTACCGTGTCCTCACGCAATGCTATAAGTAAACACTTAGGAAAACCAAGAATCTCAATCCCCCTTGACTAATTACCTCGAAAAGTAGCTAAGTGTTCGTCAAGGGAAAATAAAGAATCAAAAGCTTTGAAAAGCCCTGTTTTGACCATTAAAATATTTACGCTTATTACCACACACATATTTTTGTATTTTTCTCTTTTTCTCATTTTTTTGTACTTTTCTTTTTAAGCAACTAACTAACATGTTTGACTTTCGTTATTTTATAACTGTTAGGGATCATAGAACAAGACGCATTTCTATCCTAAAATACCCCAAAAAAGATAAATTCATCGTTCCCAACTTTTCACTTATTCCAAACCAAGCTTAGAATGAAATCACCATCAAATATAAGTTAAGATGCTAACACTACTCATATTTGTAACTTGAGAAACTTTTCACTCCCTACAACTATTATATATTAAGTGAATGTGCCATTTTGAATTTCAACCATGGATTAACATTTTGCAAAATTTCTATGCTTCACGTTCCACCCAAGAATAATGAGTTTAAAGGCGAGATCATCCCATGTAGCGACTTTCGTCTCGGCACATCCCAACCTTGCGGCTAAGTGACCAGGCTTTTGACACCCCACAGAGACTAGTATCGGGACTCACGGACCTTTGGTTTTAGAAACTCTTTGGCTTCCAGTTTATACATAGCTTATTTACAAAAACCACAACTTAAAATGAAATAGTCTTAGTTCAAAAGCTTATTTACATTTAAGAAATAGAGATTTTCCCTATATTTATTAAATCACATATATTACACTTAACATAATTATATGTTAAACAAAGGAAATCCTCGACCTTTTAGAAGACTGCAACATCGGTTGTGAGCCAGCAAGATGTAGCAAACTTTTATTAGTCTCGGATTATTATTCTTACTATGGGCTTTCTTTAGAAGGCTGCAACATCGGTTGTGAGCCGGCAAGATGCAGCAAACTTTTATCAGCCCACAATTTATAATTATTACTCATCATCATTTTTTTTCATTTCACACTTTATTTCACGATATATAGAGAAGACTTCTTTTTAGAAAATTTAAGTATAAATTTGAACTAAGACTAAAAAAATATTATTGACTATAATTCAAAAATTGTTGATTTAAGTTTAATTTTCGAAAAGAGCACGTATTATTAGTTCGGTTAGAAGCTTACGGGAAAAAAAGCCACAAACTACACTTATGAGCTCTTAAGATTTCGAACTAATCCTTGTTTAACATCCAACTCATAATTAACTCTATCATTTTTCATTCTTCGCAAATTTAAAATCTTTAATAAAAAGATCCGCAAATGCTTAGTCTAAAAGTTAAAGAACAAGCTAGAGCTCAACACGCTCGATCGAGTTAAAATTTATTCTTATTCTACCCAGCAGGAAAGTCAAAATTGTGACAAAACACTTATTATATTTTTGTAATTTTTTAAATTTTTGCATAAAATCACAATATTTTTTTAAAATTTTGGTGGTAAAAATAGGGTTACATGAAAACACGTCTGCAGGCACAATCAAATCGAAGATCCCCCATACTAGAACAAAACATTGTCCTCAATGTTTTAAGGGGTACCTACGTCAATCATAAGCCGTTTATTAAGTATGCTTAAAGATAAACGTTAGTCGATAAGATTTGGATATTCGATTCCCAAAATGAAGATAAGGATGTGAAGCTCGAGTGATCGAAGGACAAAACTACGAGCACGAGAGACTTCAAAAATCCGGGCAATCCTGGACATACACAACAAAAAACAAAGCACGGATAATGGAAGAGGCGAGCCTATCACACAACAACAAAACACTTATTCATTACTACATAACTTAGCATACTACTACTATGATTATATTAGGATAAGCATGGGTTGCCACCCACGAAGCGCTTGTTTAAGGTCACTTAGCTTGACCCGATCCCCCCATACTTAAGATGATCAAGGGGGATAGAAATAGAGATGACGAACACCCAAATTAGGAGTGTTGTCTCCATGAATCAACATCGGGATTTTAGAAGAAAGCTGGAGAGCTTTAAAGCCCCGATGAGATAAGAGAAGAACTTTGTCCACATTTTCGGATGAAAATGGAAGCAAAGTTTGAATTACTAGACAAAGGGTGGGTTGGGCTGGGTAACAGTCTAGGCATACGATAATTAGTGTTCAGTAAATTCACCACCCTTTGGTAGTCAAAAGTCCGTATCGGGCTCAATTTCAATCTTCATCTGGTGGTTTGCCGGAGGGCGGAGGGGATTGATGGATAATAAATCACTTTTATAAGTAGAAATGATCATGCTCAGGATCGAAAGGGAATCATCAGTATAGCAATTCTTCAAAGAAAAGGATTCCTTTCGGAGTCATAGTTCATTCGGTCTCAAATGCCGGTGCATTGAGTTATCGGAGTATGAAATAAAATCATTCTCCTCATGAGAGGATGAGAGAGTCACTATCCTCAACGGGGATAGGAGATGGAGAAAAAGATTCGGTTATAGCATCAGAAACATCGGAATTAGAATCTTCCGGAGGGCGAGGAGACGAGTTGTCATAAAGCAAACTCTCAACTAGATGAATCTCACCCTCTGGATCAAGGTTGTCATTATCAATTCCCTGTGGAATTGATTTGAGAAGAGTGAGTTCACCGGCGAACTCATCAAGAAGAGAATCAATCTTAAAAGAAGAATCAATCGAAGTATTTCGATTAAGCAGAGATTCTAAAAGATTAGATTCGGCATCAAAGGAACCAATTCCTGGGGGAATTGAAGTGATACTTTCTAACACCTCATTTTGAATTAGATTCACCTCGGTAGCAATGATTTCTTCATCAAAATCAAAAAGAGGATTAGAGAAAATTTTAAAATTCTCAATTGGAACGTCCTCCTCGGAAAATGACTCATCATCACTTGAGGTACAATCGTCATCGATATCGAAGAGAGGGTTAGAGAAAGTAACAAGATGACTCTTGGGAAAATCATCATAAACGGGCAAATCACACACACCGTTGGAAGCATCCTCGAACTCACTTGGGGTTGGGACAAGGTTCTCGACACTAGACTTTATGAATTCGTCCGATTCCGTTGCCGGAATAGTGTCAAGATGCTCGTCCCCCAAACTTAGAGAGTTAACGGGCTCTTTGGTTGGTGATTCGGGTGTGATTGCAATGGTATAGTCCTCGTCATCATCATTATCACAGTAGACGAGAGGGCGATTCCAAGCCGGAGTATTGATGTACTCAGATAGCTCGTCACTTATGATTTTCACATCTTGAACAAGTTTGCTAAGCAATTCTTGCACTTCCTCGGATTGAGCGTGCTTAACTTCAAAAAAGTTGTCCCAAGCTTGCAATAGAACCTTAGGCGTTTTCCCAAAAGAGATACGATTAAACTTTTTGAGAAAGCTTTCAATCGATTTCATTAGGTCCTCTTGGGCTTGCAAAGCTTCCATGCTCATTGGTTGAGGAGGTTGATGATTGACGGAAAATTGCGGGGTTTGAAGTTGGTCAAAACCGAAAGAATGAGAGTTTTGACTCATCGGTTGACATTCAATAGTCGCATGAGGACCCCTACAATTTTCACAGCAAAGATTTTGCTGTTGAAGATTATGCAAATCTTGCGGGGAATTGAAATCAAGGCTGTAATCTGGCTCTGGATAGATAAACTGGCTTTGAGGTGTACAGCAGTGACAATATTGAGTATCGTTCCCGCAAAATTCACACAAGATTTGCTTAGAGTGTGTGGGGTGGTGAGAGAAACTTGGAGATTGATCAAAAGAGTACGGAGTTGAAAAATCGATTTGATTTCCATTTCCATAAGTACAACTAAGACAAACTCCATCAATGAGACGACAACCGCACTGTTGGCACGTGCACGAATAACAATAAGAGTTATCCGTCGGTTGTCCACACCCTACACATTCAAAACAGAGATAAGACTCCATCAGAATTAAACAAATAAGAGGGACAAGAAAAGAATTAAACGGTTAAGAGGAAAAAGAAGATTATTTTTTTTGTTTTTCGGATTTATTAACAACATAATTCACAATTGGACAAAATCAGATAAGAGAACTTAAGCCAAATAATCGATCTTACTTCACGGTAGCTCTCACAATGAAAAACGCACAGGTGAGCGGAGGAGTAGGAATAGCGCGAAGCTTATTTCTCCTTTCGGGTCGTAGTTCCTAGGAACAACCCTCCTTATACCCACTTTATAGTTTGTCAATCAGAATGAGGTGAGCCGTATATCGTAAGTGACACAGAAGGCAAGTTTTAAATCTTTTGTTTGGGAACTTATTATGATAATGCCTCAGTTGAGAGCATTATATTGATGATGATTTTATTATTTATTAAGGATAATGTTTTTATGTTTTTGATTTTTCTTGTTTATATAAAAGAAAATGAAAAATATTTTTGTGTTTTTATAGTTTTATAAAAATAAGAAGAAAATATTCACAAACGGAAATGATAACTTCACGAGGAAGGGTCTTCAAGTCAATAATCCTCAAACCGTAATGATATTGTCGCAACACACCTCCCCGGCAGCGGCGCCAAAAATTGATTACCTCCCCGGCAACGGCGCCAAAAATTGATTCGTTGACGGTATATATATAAAATAACTCAAATGCAAATTCTAACCGAATGCCCTTAACCAAGGGAAAAGGTCAAAATCTACACAAAGAGATTAAATATATAAGAATCAATGATAAAAAGATTCCGGAAGAGATATTCCCGGGTCGTATGTCCCAACGAGGCTGCAATTGAAAATTATCCTGGTTTGAAGAGAAATTGACTGATGGAGATATTTGATGGGAAACTGGATATATTACAAACTTAAATAATTAATATAAACTTATGTTTATTCTACGGAAAACAAGCAAAGGGAAATGAGGATCTTAAAAACTAAGGGAAAACATAATAGTTTAAATTGGATAGAACTTAAAAACTACGGGAAAGCATAATTAATTATCAGGGACATCCTAAATTAATCTATACCTAAAATACGGGGAACAGAATCAGGTATCGGGAGATCTAAATACTAAAAATTAAGAAAATAAATGCTAAATTAAATTAAAAATCAAAATTAAATTCTAATTAACTTAATTTGAAAAATAAAGAAAACTAGAACTAAAACGGAGGTCGTTTGAATGTAAAACGAAAAGAAACGGTAAAACGTACCCGGTAAAAACGGGTCTAAAACTGAAATTTAAGAAAAATTAAGCCTACACTAAATTTTATATTTTTCCTAGACACTAAATGACAAAAGAAAATTTTGTAAAAAAGAAATATATTTTTTTATTAATTTTTGGATTTTTTATGAATTTTTAAAGATTAAATACTAATTAAAACTAAGTAAATAGAAAAAGACAAAAAATAAAAGTTATAAAAATTCTAAAAAAATAAAATTAAATAAAGAAAAAGTTAACAATTCTAAAAATATAAAAATGCCCAAAAGTTACTGATTAAATTAAAAGTAATTAAACTAATTAAATTTTAACCTAATTTAATTATTTAAATTAAATAAACTAACTGTGGTTAACCTAAGGGACTAACAATGAAAGGACTGAAAGGACTAACGGGGTAACAGGCTAACTAACCACAGGGACTAACAATTATAACTACAAAAGAAGAAATTACACAAATGGTCCCTGAAGGAGAACCCGATTACAAGGCCAGTCCTAAGTGCTTATTAGCCTGAACTCAAAAAAGCAAACTTACTTATCAGCTTAAGGGGAACATTTTTCATAATAAGCACTTAGTCTGAAATCAACTTAATAAGCTAGAAAAGTGAGCTTTTGGGGCTGCAAAAGCTAAATAAGCTTTTTAGCTTATTTTTCTTTCTTTTTGGGGTTTAAGCCAACAAATTAGCTAGAAACTATGGGGGACAGGTAATAAGGATAGGGGGGGAGGGTCCTCAAATAAGCTAGTTATATAGAATAAGCCTAAAATAAGCTAGGAAATGTTTAAGCTATATTAACAGTTTTATTATTAAAAAAGAAATATGTGCTACTGTAAGGGCTAAATAGCTTACTAGAGGGTGAGTTAAGCTAAGAAATTTTGGGGAATTAAAGGGGAACTAATAAGCTACAAGAAAAAGCAAGAATAACCTAGGGCTTAGAATCAAATAAGCTAGAAAAAGGGGGCTGAAATGAGGTGCTCAGCACCAGGGTAAATGCAACAGTGGCTAGGGGCTTTTTTTTAGCTTATGAAAATAAGCTTTTATGAGCTTTTTAGCCTAAACAAACCACAAACAGATTTATAGGGATGGTCAATGAGCTTATTTTCAGAACTTTATGCATTTTGGTTAAACTTAACCTGCTGATATTTCGGGTACAAAGTGGGTGTTTACAAAGATTTGCACACATAGATTTTTACTTGGTTTTGGTAAATTAAAATGACAACAAAACAATGGCTTTTTTGGTGAAAACAAATAAAACATGCACAAAAGATGATGTGCTTAAGCAGCTTAAGTGGTTTGGCTTATTTTTTTCTTATAAAAATTTGACAGATTACAATGGACTCTTAAAAACTTATTTTTATACTAAAAAACTTGATTAAAGTGGCTTAATTAACCCTACACACTCAGCCAAAGTTGGCTGAGTGGTATTTACCCAATAGAAACCTCATATGACCCATGTTAAGGTCTAAACAAACACCCCCTTATTTTTATAAAAAAGTATTTTAGCTGATTTTATGGTAAATTAAGGCCTAGAATGGTTTATCAGTTATGTTTAGTTGATAGTAATAACATTGTTATATCAGCAAAAAAGGTTTAATAAGTCTAGGTGAGTCCTAAATTCGCACAATGGATAAAACACAAGAAAATTCTTAATTTTATATAATTTTGCAGAAATTACACATAAAACTTTCAAACAAATGAGTACAATTAATTTTTGAAGCAATACTAACTAAATTTTAAGCTAAAAAAGTGATAAACAGGGATTTTGTGTTTCGGCTTGGATTCTTCTTCTTTTATAGAGGCCCTCTTCCTTCTCTTTGTCTTGGGTTGTGATTCCTGTGAGTGTGCAAAGCTTTCCCAAGTCAATCCTAGCCTTCTATTTGCCTTGTCTTCATCTTAGCCATTGATGGGTTTCGGGTTGAGTGAAATGAACTGGAAAGGGGGTATAAGGGTTAGGGTTGAGTGGGGAAAGGTGAGGGATAGCTGTAGAGGGGTACTTGGGAGGTGGTTTGGCAAGAAAAACCGTGGGAAATGGCTGTTTGGGTTTTGGCGGGTACGGGAGTGAGGTACAGTATGGTTAGCAGGTTTAAACATGATCTTTGGAGAAGAGGCAATTATGGCCCCTCATGTTTCTTTCTCTTTTCACTTCCTTTTTAAGCCGATTTTAGTTATAAATAGAGTTTCAAAAGAGGCAGCTTTAGCCCTTGTGGTTTATAACTAAAGAATTAAAAAAGGTTTTGGTGAATTACAAAAGTGGTCCCTGCTGTTTTAACTTAAAAGAAATAAAGAAGGTTTAAGCAATTTGCAAAACTAGCCCTTGTGTTTCATAATGGCCCTTGTCGTTTTTATAACTAAAAGAAATAAAAGGAGTTTTGGAAAATTGCAATTTCAGCCCTTGTGTTTTATTTTTCTATTTTCCTTATAAAACAACTTTTAAAACTTGGCAATTTAGCCCCTAAAGTTTATAAAAATGGATTTTGGGCTTTTGTTGGGCTTGGGCTTGTATTGGGCCCACTGGGTTTGGGCTTATGTTATTGGGCTTTTTAAGGCCCAATAAGGTACAGGGTTGGTTATTGGGCTTTTTCAAGCCCAATAAGGTTATGGAGTGGGTTTTGTGTGTACAATGGCTGAGATTGGCTGTAACTGGGCTAGGATTGGGCCTTCAAAGTCTTCACAGTCTTTGTCAATTGCACACAAATGGGCTGTTGTAATTGATTGAGGGCCCATTTGGTCTTCACAGTCTTCATAGATATACTATTGGGCTTTCCCGGCCCATCAGATGGGTTAAGATTGCATTCAATAGTATTCTTCAGTTCCGGCTCCGGTTTGACTGCTGATTCTTCAGTATTGACTCTGACTTTGGCATTTTTGGACTTTGGCCTTGATTTTGCACAGTCTTTTCCATTCCATGCTCAGTTTTGTCATTTTGGCTTGGTTTTCTGTCTTTTTGTTGATATCCACTTCCTGCACAATACAAATGCAAAACAAACATATATTTGGCAGTTTTTGTCTGTTTTTGGTCATTTAAGCTCGTTTTTAGAGGTAAAAGATATGTGTAATTAAGCACTTATCAAATCCCCCAAACTAAGGTATTGTGTGTCCTCACGCAATGTTATGAAGTAAACATGTTGGTTTGTAGTAATCAAATTTATATACCAATAGCAATAATCTCGTAAGAATTCTTTCCAAAATACTTCTCAACCAAGAGAAATAT
>BQNB010077970.1:15134-30681 GCA_026074375.1 Tanacetum coccineum
AGTTCAACATATTCCTTAAGCCTTGTTACTCCATCCTCAGTGATTGAAGGCCAAACAAGTGGTCCTTTTTTAACAGATGCAAGAATCATTCTTCCATGTGGTCTATTCATCATATAAAGTTCCATTCTGCTTTTCCATGAATCATACAAGTGTTTTTCAAGCATCGGTGGTTTGTTGTCTCCTCCAGAAAGAAGTGATTTATCAGCAAGAGTCGTCATTGTGGTATCAAAAAGATTACAAATTGATCGATCGGTGGTAGAAAGAAATTGTGTTTGGTACGTGATTGTTGAGTCTTGAAATAAAACTACACGGGATTTTATAATTCTTGACAAAACAGGGAAAACAAGTGTATGTTTCACGGGATTTTACAAATCAAAGAAATAACCGTATCATTTTTAAAAAATCAAGTTTGTTAAGATTAAATTAAATTTTTCACTAGTTCGGTTTGACAAAAAAAAAAAAGCTAGTTCGGTCCAACTCGTTCGGTTCTCCTTGTTCGGTCTTACTCGTTCGGTCCTGCTAGTTCGGTTATCACTAGTTCGACTGTCAAAGTACACCTAGTTCGGTCCTACTAGTTCGGTCCTGCTTGTTCGGTTGTCACTAGGAAAGAACTCGTTCGGTTGTCACTAGGAAGGAACTCGTTCGGCTCAAACTAGAATATGCTAGTTCGGTTGACTCGATCGGCTTACTCGTTCGGTTTCCTTGTTCGGTCCAACTCGTTCGGTTCCACCAGTTACGAAACTCAAATTTTCAAAACTAAAAAAAAACATGATTTTTAATGGTTTTTAGCAAAAAATTCTTGTACAACTAGTATTACTAACCCTATAGGAACAATAAAAATGAAAACTTTAAGGTTTTTAAGCCAAAAAATTTGAATCACTAATTTGCTCTTTGTAAAGGTTTTTGAACACAAATCAAACACAAAAACTAAACACACCACTCCATGGCTCTTGATACCAATTGAAGAATACTAGTAATCTTAAGATCAAACCAAGAACAAGAGTGAGATGTGGGTTGTGATGTTAGAGAGAGATTGGATGGAAAATGGATGAATTGTATAAATGAGATAATGGAAAAATGGAACAACCAACCCTCTCCAAGACTAGGAGAGGATCTATATATATCCTATGGAGGTCGGCCATGGGCTAAGTTGGGCCTCCCATGGGCCTTGGGCCGGACTAGATTACTAATCTAATCATTATACTAACTACGAGCTAAACTATTACAACTTGGAAGTGACCGACACTTTTCGTGTTTCCAACAATGTTCTTTTTCGCATTCACTGATGACGATCACAGTTAACCCTTCGCGTTCACTTGGTATTGCATCCTCAGCTTTGTGGTTGTTTGAGTGTCTACATTTGTTGTGCATTCATTAAAGCATAACACCTGCATAATTAAAAAAATTAAACAGTTAAGACGAGTATTAATCAACAAATTGAGTGTTTGGCATGATTGTCTAAGAATATGCATGTGTATGACCCCTAATCAGTTTTGCCGCAAGTACTCTCTTAAAAATTCTTATCCAAACCCAACCTAACAGCCGAGTTAAGAGGTTCAACTGAACCCATACTCACCCTTGGTCTTGTGAAATGAAGTAACCGATTAGTGTAATAAAATAAAACCAAAACCATTAGGTTTCCTTTTTCCACATAGCCTAGAAAAACGTTTGGGTTCGGCCCTCGACTGATAACCCACCCAAACCTGCCCCTGCTCAGCCCTAATCGATTCGGCTCACTATGGTAAGGTTTCAAAATACTAATGTCGAACCTTCAGATATTAAAACTCCATGTTATATCTATGAATCTCTTAAAAAAATAACTCAAATTGCACAAATAATTTACAGCTAGTACACCTTATAACTTAGTACCTAACAATCAACAAAAAGGAAGCATTTTTTTCACTAATGCATAAAAACAAACACTTGGTATGCATAAATACTAAACATCATAATTAACACCTTAATCTAGTTATCAAATAAAAATCAAAAAGTGTATCCATTACCAAGCACTTATATGCCTCGCCTTTGAATTTACCAGCAGATTTAGATGTCGCTCCTTTAGACTTTCCTGACACGGAGGTCTCAAGATGCAAATGGAACTGTCATAACGAATATGTAAAACATTCTTAGCATAATGTGTAATATAGATCAAAACATAAAAACCAAAACCTCTAATTTTATTTATATAAATCTGAATTTAATACACATAAATCTGGTCTAAAAAACATACCTGACGATTTTACGAACATGTTCAGAGGCTAGCATCGCTTCTAGATCTTGAGCACTTTTTGGCTTGTGACCAATTCAGTAATTATCGACCTACAAAAAACCCCAAAAGTTATAAAACCCCTCATATTATTACAAAACCCTAATCTCCAAATTAAGAAGTTTTTGAACAAAATAGAAAACAAAGAACGCTGAATTCTTGGGAATGCTCAAACTGATTCCCCATTTTTCTCATCTTGTTGAGCCGGCAATTTCTTTGCTTTTGATTTGCGGTGGATTTTTCATTAGGTTGTGTGTGATTGATGAAAGCTTCGACTAAAAACATGTTAATGAGGATATGAGGTTTTATGACTCATGGAAGTGGGAAGCAAGACACGTGTTTGAAGAACAAACCTGAGGACACGTGGGATTATATGAGTATTTGTGTGGAGAAGGAGACAAAATATTTTATTTATAAGTTAATTTTCATTCACATTAAAAAAACATTTAAATGAGGTTACTGTAGAAACTGTTTGTATAAGCACTACGGTATTTGTTAATACAAGGTTTTCAACCCGCGCCATAAGCTTATAGTGTATCATCTTTAACAAACATGCCAGTTAAATGAATAGCAAGTTAAATGAGTAGCGAGTGATACAACTGTATGCCACAAATTCGTATGCAATGCGGGGCCAAAAAAAATCTAGGCATCTTGCAATGGGCTTTCGGAATGCAGCCCAAAAACTAATATACATTTTACAGAACCTTGTTTCCATTCAGTTTGGTTGGCACAAACTCAAAGCCAAGGTGCATGATATTCTCCACCACTTCTCATCCTTTGAACTGTATAGTTCGTCGGAGCACATCAACCTGTTCCTCTTATATTCGTCGACATAAATGAATCCTTGAGGGTCTTTGTGTGGAGTGTACGGGTGCCTTTTTTTGAGATCAGGTCTTGTAGTATCAGGCTTGGTGACGTTGATCTTCTTTTGGTGAATTTCAACTCTAAGTTGAAGGTCCTCGATTCGCTTCTGAATAACTAGACTTCTGGTGAACATCCTCATGGCTATTGCAAAGTCAGCAACATCATCCCCTGATAGATTTGTGAGCTAATTCTGAACCACAAGAATTAACATATCCTCGATATCATTGATTCGAAGTCGTGGAAAGTCACCTTCCTTGAATCTGTATAATGCGTTATTAGCTCTTCTCACTACAATCTCTTCCAAGTACCCATATCCATGTTTCCTCATAACCGAGACATGAGTGACTGCCAGAATACGCTTTGTCGAATACACATCTCCTCTTGATTGCATGCCTCTTGTAAAAGCATAGAAGGACTTACGTTGTTCTCTCCAATGTGAAATACCTCATAACGCATACTTATCATAAGCAACCTTAACAGGACTCCATATGTTTGGAACCATGTCTTTAATTCATGGTAGATCATATTTTGCGGCCTTTGTCTTTGTAGTAGACGTCGTGTATGTCATAGTCGAGATTCCTCCTTGAAGATACTTGAGATCATTGTTGATGAAGAATTCGAATGGTACTCTTTGACATTTTCCATGCGTGATCAAAGGAAGGGGTTTGGAAAGATCAAATGGATAGTCACTGCCTTTAGGATTTTCCTAATCAAGCTTTTCTAAAAGAGCCTTATAATATTCTTCAAAGTCATATTCTAATTCAGCATAATTAGAGCGTGTGCCTTTGAGTAGTCTGAATGCTGGTCCTAGCAGGATTTCTTGAGGTAAATTCTTAATTTGCAGCCCATTCAAGATGTACCCATAGAAGTCTATTGGAGTGCTCATCAATTCATCAAAGTCTTTCAACAATTTATCAGTAGAAGTAGAAGCTGCTAGAGTCATCAACCAATTTTGAGTTGGTTCTTCCTGAGTAGTCTTGCTAATATTCCAGTCAAGGTCAGTAGGTTCTTGAGGTGGTGTAGGTTTCTTGAATCAATCATGTCTAGAGGCAGTCTCATTCCTTGGCTCATCTTCATTATCACCCAGATTCCCTTCTTGATCTTGTGGCAAGTCTGAGTTTGCAACCTCAAACACTGGTTCCTCTGATTGAACAGACTTACTAGAAGATTTCGATTAAGACTTAGTGCCTTTAGAAGAGCCAGATGTTGAATCTTTCTTTTTCGGTTCAGTGGTTGGTTCTACAACTTTTGTTAGCTTTCTTCTCTTTAACCCTCGGTTCTGATCTAGAGCGAAGGGTCCTTCATCTTATCCTTGTCTTTTTGGCCACGCTTCAATGAATATACATCATAGAAAAGAAGAAATCTTTGTTGAGAGCGTAAGATTTTTTCAAACAATCATAGCAATCTCGGTGTTCGAGAGCCGTTAGATATGATTTACTATTCTCCATTTTGGTTCGAGAAGAATCGTCTTTAACGTCCCAAATTCAGTAAGTGTAGAAGCACACCATCATAAGTAGATTATGGTTAAGAGACCACCTTCGCTAGAGTAACGTTTATCACGCGATTCTTTAATCAACTTTGCAATCACAGTGGAGCAAAGTTAGACACTTACTCTGGGGCAAAATCTGAGGAGCTGATCTTTTATACTGTCTTTTGAGAATTCTTGCCGTGAGAGAACTCTAAACGGAGAAGTTCATAGAATTCTTAACTGTATTCTCCCAACCTCGTGTCTAGATGACTATCAACTAAAGATGTCACTTGAGTAAGGTAGAAGGTGGTCTTCTTAAGATCAAAACTTTCTTTTTCCATATGTTTTGATTCTATCGTTGAATCGGAAAGACGATGAGAAATCAGAAAGATTAGGATAGAGGATTGTAGTTTCAAGTCGGCAGAGGAGTGGGTGTAGCATTATTGGTGTAGGAGTGAAGGTGTATGAATGATTGAGAAGAATGTTTTGAATACCAGTAAGATTCAGGATAACTGAAACTGGTATTGTAAGTAGAAGTGGGTGCATGAAGTCTTAAGGACTTCCATGGTGGACATGAACATCTAGGGGAGACACTAATTTCGCATCAGTTAGAGGAATACTACAAAAAATTAGAATTTAAGATGCCAAGAGTACCGTAAGGAGCGATGAAGAACTAGTAACAGGTGAGTTATTGTCTTCTTCGGAACAGTAGAAATTGTCACATGGGCATCTTCAACAACTTGTTCTTGAGTAGTCTCTAAATTTTCATTCCCTTGTTGAGCTTCAGTCATTTCCATATCAGTACCTTGAACAATTCCTGTAGCAGTCTCAGTGGGTTCTCTAATCTTGCAAACAGCATCTGTCATCAAAATTGGTCGGTAATATCATCCATTCCTTGTTCTTCATCACTTTTCATCTCATCATCTTCAGATTCATTTTCTTGATCAAACTCTTCTTCTTCTTGATCATCATCGTCAGATTCTTCATCTTGCTTCCGATCCAATTTGTTCTCTTCCCTTTCATGTCTCATTGCTACTGCTTTACTCACTTGATTCTTGTTCGTTGTTGCAGTCATCATTCGTCATTTCCCCAAGGACTCAGAATTCACACTCCAGAAGAGTCATTATTGGTCACATCGGAAACCCTGGTTTATCACTAGTTCCTTCACTTGTGACAGTAGGTGTGCTCTTTTCAACACTTGGTGGTTTCTCGTAAACCGTAACGGAGAACCATAGGATTGAGTCTTGTGAAAGTCCCTTAAGCTTTTCTTTCTTGCTTCCTTCATTTGAGCTTTTTCAGACAGAGCTACTTTTCAGACAGAAGCACTATCCTTTTCCATGAGCGACATCCCTTTTGCCTTTTCCCTTTTCTTTTTTGACTTTGTTTTCCACCAGGAGGCTCACTGAAACGATACCTGTTGCTGCTTAGAACTAGCTTTTTGGCAGGTGTCTTTAATCTTTTGCCCTTTTTGACAGGTTCTTCATCTCCAGGGACTAGCTCACTTTCTTTCTTGGATGGAGAGGCTTTCTTGAATTTTCTAGCAACCTTGGGAGGAACCTCACCTGTAGCATAGCTAAGATAAGTCTTGAAAGCTTTACTTTCCTTCATCTCTGGACTTGTCAAACATTCAGGTAGAACTGCTCCATAGATCTGAGATGCTTCTCTTCTTGAAACAAATCTTAAGGTGTTAAATCAATAGCATCTTTGAGGGTGTGCATCCTAAATTCTGTTTCTCTAGGAAAGTGACTTTTCTTGAATAAGGAAGTGGTGAATGATAACTTTGGTGAAACGAGGGTAGGACATCTTTTCTTTCTTTTTGTAGACTTTATTGTTAATATGATAGATGAAGTCTTCCCAGAGTAGTTCCACGTAGTCTACATTCTTCTGATAGGGTACAATGGCCCGAAAGGAATATGCTCCGGTGAAAGACGAAGTTTTTCTAGACTACTAGTCTCTTTCAATAGGCTTATGTTTAGAAAACACAAAGTTCTCCACGCTTGATGCATCTGATCGATAACAACATCATTGAGTGAATTGATAACCCCAGTATGACCGAGATCTCTTAAGAAAGATATAGTGTCTTCTTCAGAAGGAAGAGCATCAAAGTCATGACCAGGTACTCTTGGCAAATCCGAAAGAATATCTCGAAGTACTTCCAAGGTAAGCTTGAATCGTTTCTTCTTATCAATCTTGAATTTGTAGAAGTCGTCATGCTTGTATATGCAATTCCAGAATTGATGCATATATACTTCAGGGACTTCAGTAGTGATGAGAAATGCAGGATACCATGGAGTAAGTGCAAGTGCATCCAGAACAACTTGAAATGTTTTCTTCTTTTGGGGTTTTCAATCCTCGGGGATTCATTCCATTGCATTTTCCAATGTCAAGTCGACTCTCTTTGGGAACAAGTTCAAGATCAAGGTTGGTTTGTTGAGCAGTGATGGAAGTCATGATTCTGCTAAGAGTTGTCACATACAGTTCATACACACGCAAATATATATACCACTGTAGACAATCTAGGTCATGATTCAAGATTATTGACGCAGAAGAAACAGAGTTTACAACAGAAGATAGGCAAACAACTACAAGGCAACAATTGATAACAACTACACACAATGCAAATACTGATACACTAAACAACCAGGATACACACACCTCTCATCATACACCACATTGAAATAGGCAAACTAATGAAATCAAGGCAAATACTTAAGACTTCTAAGGAAATTATACCTAACTTAATCACTAAAATCACAAGATAAGAGTAATATACACTTAATTAGAGTATAGGTTAAATTAAACCCAAGATTACCTAGATTAGCTTCAATTATGAAAAATCAAGTATAGTATAGCCTAGGATATTGTATAGATCACCTTTATAAGGAGTTGTGTGTATAAGATCACCTGTTTGTAATGTCGTGTGATAGATCCCTTTGCAATTAAAGCATGTATTGATCGCAGCTGTTGTAATTAAACATGTATTGGATTCCTGTTGAAATTAAAATGTAGTTGATCGCCGTTTTAATTAAACATGTATAAGATCGCCTGAGTTAAGTCACTGCATAGAGCGCCTATGTGAAACTTTGTATTGGATCGCCTAAGTAAAAGTTCAATATGTATTGAACGCGGAGGGTTGATTATAAACTTCTATATAATAGATCGCCTATACAGATTTTTACACAAACAATTATCACCCTTTTAAGACTCTAAGTTCCCTTAAACATGATCATATACCATCAATATATTATTCTAATATCTTTAAAGCACAAATTAAAAACAAAAAAAAATCTAGACTATAAAGGCCACGTTCGACCCATCTGAGCTCAAAACATCAAAAATTTTAAATGAGATACATGTACGCACAACCAAGCAACTAAATGCACTCAAACTATCATATAGACAGATCTTAAACCAAACTCTGTACATTTTGAAGTTTTTAACCCATTATCACTTCGTTCGACATCAAGAATCACTCGAAACCCATGAAAGAGTTAACCCCCTTTAAAAACAGTTTTAAGCACACCATTGATACGCGTAAAATATATAATATAATACTATGAAAAATTACCAATTTACCCATGAGGACAAATGTAAAAAGGGAAATCTTCAAAAATATATATAAAATAATATAATACATATATTAACCGAGAAGTATGATTTCCCGGGTCGTTTCCGCCCATGATTTAGAAAATATGGAAAACCATCGATTGTTGTTCGGCTGAGATAACAATGAATATTGAATAGTAAACAAATCTTAATTTTGATTATCGTATATCTACAATTACAAAAGAAACAATTAAAAACTAGCAATAAAAGCAATTAATCACCAAGCAATTAAGCGGAGCAAATAAAACGCTACAATTAAGAAAAATAAGGAAGCCAAATTAACTCTTAAATATGCAAACAAATATCTAAACCTAAAATAGACAAAAGAAAGTTTTAGGAAAAAGGAAATATAAAATTTTCTGAATTTTTTTATGAATTAAAAACTAATTAAATCTATTTAAATCCTAGAAAATAGCAAATTAATTTCTAAAAATTCTAAAAAATAATTTTTACACTTAGAAAAGTCTAAAATAACATAAAAGCTCAGGAAACTGTTTTTAACTATTTTTAAAATTAAAATCCTATTTTTAAAATTAAAAATAAAAGCTCAAAAATGAAAAATTAAAAGTTCTAAAAGTGTTGAAAAATGATTTTCAAAATGTAGACCCTAAAATATTTAATCTAATGCCTATAAACTATTTTTTTTGTATTTTTAAAAAGTTATTCTTCTACATTTATATGATTTTTAGAAAACTTAAACCCTAAGAAAAGTAATGGATTAAAAGATAATCTACTTATTAGAAAAATTATGAAAAAATTCATGGAAACTCCTAAAACTGTAACAAAGAATTAAAGGGAAAATAAAAAAGAAAAAGACAAGCTTAACAAAAATAAGTCTTAATAAGCTTATATAAGCTAATAACGGTTATTATTAAAAAGTAAAATGAAAATGTGTACAAGTATTAAATGTGGAGAGAAATGGATGGATGCGCTATTGTAGCATATTGGTTAACACATATGGTTTGCAAGCAAGAGGTCATGGGTTCAAGGTTGAGTAACACCTATTTTTTGCATTTTTTTATTTTTGAAAAGCAAAAGCTCAATTTGAAAGAAAACACTTTTTAAGCACTTTTAATGAAGGGAGCATAAGCTGAAACTTAAAAATAAGCTTTAAAAGAGCTTTTGAAGTTCTCATTATAGAAAGTGGGCTTTTAAGCTCACTTATGCTTGTTTACACTAAATCACTTGCACAAAGCTCAATTTAAGCTCAAATCTAAAACCAAAAGCTGTCCTATGTAGCTTATGATGTCTACAAGCTAATCCTAATAAGCTTCTCACCTCTCTAACACTTAATCCTAACTGAATCTAATGATCAAACCTGCAAACTCAGAATTTAACTCAAAAAGCTCAAAATTAAGAAAAGCTCAAATGCTCAATAAGCCAAGACAGAGGCTGAGCTTATGAGAACTAATTAACGTAACTTTAAGCTATAAATTCAAACAAGAAAATCAGATACTACAACTTAAAATTCTAAAATTAAAAGGCTAAATTCTATTACTACTGTTTTTGGTATTTATGAGATTTTATGACTTTTTAAGCTAATTTTAACTAAGTAATTAAGCTAGAAAATAAAAAGCAAGCCCTAAACTATATTAAGCTATGTATGAATTAAAAGCTACTTGAATTTGAAAGCTTAAAAGTTACTAACACTAAACTAAATTGGAGCTTAAAATCAGCAGTAGTAATAATGTTACTACTGCTGAAGTACTTTACCAAAGAGCAAAGCAAAAGTGCAGGCCACAAAGGTGGTCAATTCTGCACTAAACACACTCACTAGGAGTGTTTAAAAACCAAATAAACAAAATCTAAACCTTAGAAGGCTTGGATCAAATTTACACAGGCAAAGAGAAAGGGAAAAAATCCCCTGGTGCACAGGAAGCAAAAATAAGTCTTAAAATGATTTGGAGCTTAAACTAAACCTACAATCCTACTTAGAATTTAATCAAATGAGCAACTCAAACTATCCAATGAAAAATCTCCAAGTAATTTTTGACTATATGTTGTCAAACAAGCTTATTCCAAACACTCCTTAAATGTTGATAGATTTTGCTTAAGCTAGAAAATTCAAAAACTAGTTAACATAATCATAATTACCAAGATTATAAAGCTTATAACAAACTGAACAAACTAACTCAAACAACTAAACTAGGCTAGAAATAAAGATCACCACTATGCTTAACTATTTCTTTTTTATTGGATTTTTTATGAGTTTTTAAGATAGAAAATGAGAATTTTATGAACTATAACTATTAAGCTAACAACAATTTAAGAATAATACCAATAAAAACACAAAAATTGATATAAGACTCTCAAATAAAGCAAGTTAAGCACGACAAGATTAAACTAATAACAAATAAGCTGAAAATAAGCTAAAATTAAAATGACAAAAGGAATTTAAAGGAGAACTTACAAATTGCTTCAGCTTAACAGAAGCTTGTAGGCTCTTAGAGCTCATTAACAGCTTTGGCTTATCCAAGGATAAGCCAGTAAAGTCCTTGAGATCCCTTCCATTATTAGATCCCCTTCCAATAGCTTATAGGTTCAAATTACAAGGTACTTAAACTGATTTTATGATCTAAGTAAGATTAAGTCTGAATTAAGCTCTATCACTAGCTTAGAGACTAGTGAGGGCAAATAAGAGGTGCGATGACGGCGAGCGCATAACATAAGAATAAAGAGCTTATAGGAGCTTATGACTTAAAAACAGTTTGATTAAATCTAGAACAAGGATTTTATTAAACTTTAAAAGTATTACAAGGATTTGAAACTGAAAGTTACATACTACTCAAAAAGAAAATTACAACTGAAAGTAAATTTGCATAAGCTAAAAAGGTAAATTAAGCTAAAATTAAAAAACTAGACTAGATTGATGTGTGTGTGAAAATGAGCCTTTTTATAGCCTGCTGCTGAACCTTCTAGCCCCTTGAGTGCTTCCTACGCTCCTATCAATCTCTGCCGTACATTCTCTCAATCATTGGCTTGATGATCTATGGCCCTTGGGATCCCTAACTATCGGTCCCACCTCCACTCCACTCAGCACCGATTCCACCGTGGCAATCCGTGATTGAGACGTTTGTGCTTGTTTTGTGAGTGGTAGTAGAGTAAAACTAATCATTTCCTTGTGCTTCTACTCATTCAACGTGTCATTCTTGCTTAGCTTGACCAATGAGGACTTATGATTTGACAACTTTCTCCCTTCCATCTTGTACTATGATCTCTGAATTACCATTCTTGCCCATTAATTGTGAAAAGCCCTTTGTTTTGACTCATAGGTTAAATGGCGAAGATGAAGATGAAATAGTAATCAAAACCCTTGGCGCCATTTTCTTTTTTTAATTGAAAACGGGAAAGTTGGGTGTTTAGTCAAAGTCCCAGTCCTTTGTTGTTTATTGAGTGAAATTGCAATAAAAGTCACGTGCTTTACAAGTTTTGGAACAATACCAAACTAGTCTAGACTTGTAGTGGGTTATAGTTTAGGTTTTTGGGCCGGGTAAGGATAAATGCGCTTGGACTTTGTTGACCAAGAGTTGGCTTTTTGACTTTAGCTTTCGGCTATTGTACCCTCTTCCATTCTCCTCGTGTACGTGTTTGCCCATTTTATGATCGTTTTCCCCATGTGAATGTTTTGCTATATCCGTACCTGCACACACAAAACACAAAAACAAGCATATCTTTGCCCTTTTTAGTCTGTTTTGGGCTTAGTTGGGCCTATTTTGATATTAAATAGATATGTGTTTTCACACATATCAAAATTCCCCAAACTAAACGATTGCGTGTCCTCACGCAATATTACATGCCTTATAACCAAATTTTTCAAAACTTCCCCAAACTAAACCTTTGAAAAGTAGCAAAGATTTTTGTTGAGAGAGCTAGGAGATCACAAGTTATAAAACACCATAATTTCCCATTTTCTAAAACCATCTCCAATATATATATAGTATATATATACATATATAATAATATATATAAATAAATATAATATACATATATATAATATATATATTAATATATATAATATAATTATTTTGACTTTCGTTATTTACAATAACTCGTATGGGATCAAGAAACAAACCCGAGACCCGTTCTTTAAAAATCAAAAGTTTGCAAAATTAACCCTACGAAAGTTTTTCTATTTTTCCTACGTAAAATATGACTAAAGAAAATTTCCTAAAAAAGAAAAATATTTTTTTGATAATTTTTGTATTTTTTATGAATTTTTAAAACTTTTAAAGAAAGAAAATTTCGTAAACGGAGCTAATTTGTGTTGTGTTGTGAGTGTGAGGGGAGGGGTTCGAGTCCCACTCCCACCCTTTTTTTATTATTATGCTACAGTACTTTTTGTAAACTTAAATTTTTTTACACAAACTTACAGACCTCATGGAGCTTACCATTTTCTATAACTATGACTATTTTTGAAAAGCTAAAAATAAGCTGGAAAAGGGCTCTAAAGATGGCAGTTTGCTTAATTTGCTATAAAGCTTAAATAGCTTTTGGCTTTTGGCTTATAGATAGAATCAAGCAAAGAAAAATGAGAGGAAAGCAATCACAGATACAACAGCACACTCAATAAGCATATAACAATAGGAAAAAGCAAATTTAGACCACTGAATAAGCTAAGAAAGGAAATGAGCAAACTACATACACTTGCAAACTAAACAGCCAAAGGGGTAACTATGGGCTTAAAATTAAGCAACTAGAGGGGGTCTTAGGGTCTAAGGCTTCTAGGGCTTAAACAACAGCTTATGAGCTTTCTATAAAAGCAAAGAAACACTAAACATTAACTTAGAAATAAGCTAAAGAATTGCTGATAAGCAAGCTTTTTTGCACCAGGGGAGCTCTTAGGTTTCCTAGGTAAAAAAAATGCAGGCTTAAAATAAGACCTCAAATAAGCTCCAACAAGAAATCCAAGTTAAAACAGAATTAGCATAGCTTGAAAAGAGATCATGTTCAGGATTTTGAAAGCTAAAAGTGTTTTTTAAGCTGCTAAAATAAGGACTTTGAAAAAGGGACTTTTTAAGCTAAAGACAATAAACAAAAAGATTGACAGAGTTAAAACTACACAAAAGATAAACTAAATGAATCTTTTCTACTGCATTGGGTTATAAAAAAAAGACACAGAATTGAGGTTTAAGAGTTGGCAAACACAAGCTTATCAAATAAGCATTTTGAATGAAATCTGTCACCACAGATTTTAACTATCAACACTAAAACCTTTAAAATCCAATTTTTGACTCCTAAAACTTTTGAAAACTGACTTAACCTCCCTAAAAATGCTTGTCAAATAAGCCTTAAAGACTCAACCCAATCCTTAACCCATTTTGACCCATTTGTTCCCTTGTCCCAAACACCCCTTTAGTTCTTTTGAAAACAGCTTTTAAGCTTTTAATGACTAACTTAAGCACATGTTTTTAAAGACAAGTATTAAACAAGCAATGTTAAGCACTAAAAGGTAAAAAGAAAAAGCAAATAAGCACTTGAAAAAGCTAAATAAGCAAACAGTGAAAATAGCTATCTAAGGCAGTTTATGCTTGAGACTTAAAACAATGGCATAACATCATTAACAAACATCAATAAGTCATAACTAAGCAATTTAAGCAAGAATAAGCTAAGAATAAGCACTAATAAGCTGTTGCTACAGTAACAAAAAGCTAAAATTTAAGAAATTGACAGAAACTAGAAAAGAGAAATGTACCTTTGATCCTTGCTCAAAACAGGAGTAAATGGAACCTAAATAAGCTCTAATCCTACCCAGCTTAATAGATAAGCAATCTAGTATCCCAATGAGCCTTCCATGTTTGCTCATTCATCCATTAAGCACTCTTTTTTTTCTTTTTCTCTTTTAGTCTATCTTGTATAAAGTTTAAAACAGGTTAAAAGTTGCTTATATTGAGAGCTTATATGACTTTTTAAAAGAAACACAAGTTGAGATCAAAATTTAGAACACAATTTGAAAGATAAACTGAATTTTCATTGAACTAAAAAAGTACAAGTACATAAAAGTAAACTAAGTTAAAAACTAAAACTGAGCTCTAAAACTACATACTGCCTCAATGGCTTACACAAGATTTATATATACGAGCTAGGGTTTTTGGTCTTCTCCTCTTGTCTTCATCTCTTTGTGTTTCTTTGTAGAGACAAATGCCCATGTGTGTTTGTTGAGTGTGTAGAAACACAAATCAATCTGAACCCTTCATTTTTCTTGTTGCCCACTCAAAAAATATTCAACCATTGATCGAATGAGGTACTTTGGATTGCCAGCGTGGACAAGGACCATGTGGGGGGTGGGGTTTATGATTGTGAAGGGTTTGGAGTGATGTGGTGAAGTCAACGAAGCTTGAAAGGGACGGGTTTGGGGTATTATGAGTTTGGCGGGAAAATGGTGATGAAGATATACAGTAGTTTAAAACAGGGTGTGGGTTTGTGGTTTTGTCAAAAATGGCCCCTTATGTGTTATATGTGTCTTTCACATTTCGTCCTTGTGTTTATAAAACTTTGGAATATGGCAAAAACACCCCCTCAAGTGTTATATAGGGATTGCAAAAGAGGTCCTTATGTGTTATAAGAATCTGCCTTTGGCAGATTCAGTCCTTGTGGTTTATACTTTTGTGAATTGGCAGTTCAAGTCCCTCACATTCATTTAGGGCTTATAAAAATAAGTTAATGGGCTTTGATTTGGGCCTTATCTTTGAAATGGGCTTCACAGTCTTCATGAATGATGCAAATGGGCTTTTGTCTTTATCTTGGGCCCATTTGGTCTTCAAGTGATATACTAATGGGCTTTCCGAGCAAGTTCATCGGCGAACTTCTCAAAATTATCACTAGTCTTCACCGGAGAAGAACTAGGAGAAGGAACATCAGAATGAGTAGTGGTACTGCCACTAAACGGATCATCTTTTGAGAAATCAATTACAGAAATGGCGTGAACAAAATGCTTATCCTTGTTTTTCTTAGATTTATCGGCATAATAAACAAGTTCTTCTTTTCCTACTCTTAAAGTTAATTTTTCCTCGTATAAATCAATGAGAGCTTTTGCGGTGCGAAGGAAAGGTCTTCCTAAAATAATAGGCACTCTCGGGTCTGGTTCAAAATTAACCATAACAAAATCAGCAAGAAAAGTGAAACCATCAACTCTAACTACAACATCCTCAGCTATACCCATTGGGTGCGTAACGGAACGGTTAGCAAGCTCGAGTGTCATTCGGGTAGGAGTCAAAGCTTCAAGCCCAAGTTGCTTGTAGATAGAATGAGGTAAAAGGTTAATGCTAGCTCCTAAATCGGCTAAAGCACTAGTCCTATTTAGCTCTTGTAAAGAACATGGGATAAGAATTTCCTGGATCTTCGAG
>BQNB010077971.1:2145-30680 GCA_026074375.1 Tanacetum coccineum
TTGATGAATCTAACAAATGGCATAGGAGGTTGGGTCATGTTAACTTTAAAAACTTAAACAAACTTGTGAAGGGAAACCTTGTAAGAGGTTTACCTTCAAAGATTTTTCAAAATGACCACACTTGTGTTGCTTGTCAGAAAGGAAAGCAACACAAGGCCTCCTGTAAGGCCAAATCAGTGAGCTCTATTAGTCAGCCCTTACAGCTTTTACATATGGACTTATTTGGACCTACATCTGTAAGGAGTATAAACCATAAGACTTACTGCCTGGTTATCACTGATGATTTTAGCAGGTTTAGTTGGGTGTTCTTTTTAAGAACTAAGGATGAAACTAGTGGAATCCTTAAGGACTTTATAAGACAAATTGAAAACCAATTAAACAAAAAGGTTAAAACTATTAGATGTGATAATGGTACAGAATTCAAGAATAGGGACATGATTGAATTCTGTGGGTCAAAAGGGATCAAGAGGGAATACAGTAATGCCAGAACTCCACAACAAAATGGAGTTGCTGAAAGAAAGAACAGGACCCTTATTGAGGCTGCTAGAACTTTGCTAGCATATTCATTTTTACCTAGGCTGAAGCAGTTAGCACTGCTTGTTATGTTCTGAATAGGGTATTAGTGACCAAACCTCAAAATAAAACTCCTTATGAGCTTATTACTGGTAAAATACCAATCATAAGCTATATAAGACCTTTTGGGTGCCATGTGACCATCTTGAATACCATTAACCACCTGGGCAAGTTTGATGGGAAATCTGATGAAGGGTTTTTAGTAGGGTATTCTCTAAATAGCAAAGATTTTAAGGTATACAATTTAGAAACCAAGAGAGTTGAAGAAAACCTGCATATAACCTTTTTAGAAAATAAACCAAATGTTGCAGGGAAATGATCAACTTGGCTGTTTGATCTTGATTATTTAATTGATTCAATGAATTATCAGCCTGTGAGATCAGAGAATCAAGCTAACAAACATGCAGGTCCAAAAGAAGCTAATCATATTGCAGGTACACAAGATAATATTGATGCAGGAAATTCTGAAATGGAAGCTAAATCTATTCAAGACTACTTTGTACTGCCAATATGGTCTTCTTATACTTTAACATTTAAGAGCTCAGAAGAAAAGAATGAAGGTGATAAGTCTACTAAGAATACTGATTTAAAGACAAATGAGAAGTCAGTAGATCAGGAGGATCAAGCCTTTTTGGATGAGCTTGAAAGGCTTAAAAGAGAAAAAAAGGAGGCTAATGATGCAGCTGAAGCTCTTAGAAAGGAATTTGCCCAAAATACTGAGGATTTGCTTCTTCACGCAGGAGCTACTAGAGCTAGCAGTACTAACACAGTTAATATCGCTAGCACATCAGTTAGTACTGCCAGTCCTTCTGGTGGACTATCCTTCACTCATCTAACCAATACTGACCAAGATGATTCAGAAATACCTGATCTTGAGGATAGTTATGACAATCCTAATGATGGTATTTTTACCAATGCATCTTATGACGATGAGGGTGCAGTGGTTGACTTTACAAATTTAGAAACAACTGTGAATGTTAGTCCTATTCCCACATCAAGGATTAACTTTATTCATCCTTCAAATCAAATTCTTGGAGATCCTAAATCAGCAGTTCAAACAAGGAGCAAAGTGAACAAAAGTTCTGGAGCCCATGCTTTTGTAAGTTATATTTAAAAGTAGATAAAGAATAATCATAAGGACTTCCAGCATTGTTTATTTGCTTGTTTCTTGTCTCAAATTCAACATGTGTGTTTGCTTTCTCTTTTGTCTCAAAATGAACCCAAAAAGATTTCAGAAGCTCTTGAAGATGAAAGTTGGGTTGATGCTATGCAAGAAGAATTACTGCAGTTCAAGATACAAAAAAGTTTGGATACTGGTAGATTTGCCTTATGGGAAGAAGGCTATTGGTACAAAGTGGGTTTACAGAAATAAGAAAGATGAAAGAGGTGTTGTGGTTAGAAATAAGTCAAGGTTGGTTGCCCAGGGACATAGGCAAGAGGAAGGTATAGACTATGATGAGGTTTTTGCTCCTGTGGCCAGGATTGAAGCCATAAGGATCTTTTTAGCCTTTGCCTCTTACATGGGCTTCATAGTCTATCAAATGGATGTGAAAAGTGCCTTCCTTTATGGCAAAATTGATGAGGAGGTATATGTGTCTCAACCACCAGGTTTTCTAGATCCTAAATATCCTCAGAAGGTCTACAAAGTGGTAAAAGCTCTCTATGGGTTACATCAAGCTCCCAGAGCCTGGTATGCTACTTTATCTACTTTCTTGTTGAAGAATGGATACAGAAGAGGAACCATTGACAAAACTCTCTTCATAAAGAAGGACAAACATGATATCATACTAGTTCAAGTTTATGTGGATGATATCATCTTTGGGTCTACAAAGAAATCTTGGTGTGATGAATTTGAGGCATTAATGAAGAGTAGATTTCAGATGAGTTCAATGGGAGAGCTCACTTTCTTTCTTGGATTACAAGTCAAACAGAAAGCAGATGGTATCTTTATAAGTCAGGATAAATATGTTGCAGAAATCCTGAAGAAGTTTGACTTTGCAAATGTTAAGACTGCTAGTACACCTATTGAGACTCAGAAGCCTTTAGTCAAGGATGAGGAAGCCAGTGATGTGGATGTCCATCTTTATAGGTCCATGATTGGTTCTTTAATGTACTTGACTGCTTCTAGGCCTGATATTATGTTTGCAGTCTGTGCTTGTTCTAGGTTTCAGGTCACTCCAAAGTCCTCCCATCTAAGTGCTGTCAAGAGAATTTTTAGGTATCTAAAGGGCAAACCCAAACTGGGCCTTTGGTATCCTAGAGTGTCCTCATTTGACCTGGAATCCTACTCAGATAGTGACTATGCTGGAGAAAATCTTGACAGGAAATCCACAACAGGAGGTTGTCAATTTCTTGGTAGGAGACTTATTTCTTGGCAATGCAAAAAGCAGACCATTGTGGCTACTTCTACTACAGAGGCAGAATATGTTGCTGCTGCAAGCTGTTGTGGGCAAGTTTTGTGGATTCAAAATCAAATGTTAGACTATGGGTTTAATTTCATGAACACAAAGATCTACATTGATAATGAAAGCACAATATGCATTGTAAAGAATCCAGTATATCATTCCAAAACAAAGCATATTGCTATTAGGCACCACTTCATAAGGGATGCTTATGAAAAGAAACTTATCCAGGTGCTTAAAATCCACACTGATGACAATGTAGCTGATCTTCTAACCAAGGCATTTGATGTTAGCAGGTTCCAGTTCTTGGTTGTTTCTATTGGGATGATAAATCCATAAGCTGCATTAGTTAAAGGGAGGCAATATGATTTGTTGTATAGTTTGTATGCAGTGTTCAGTGTGAAGAACCATTTTAACCATAAGTGATGCATTTCAAGAAGTTCAATGGGATTCAGAGAGTCATTGAGAAGAGCTTTAGATGGTACTGAAGCACTGATGTTACCTAAGTTGTTCATTCATTGGTTGGCAACAGTTAGTACCGACAGTGCAGAGTTAGTACCGATGGGCAAAGTTAGTACCGCTATAGAGACGTTGAAGAAAAATACCGCCAAGGGTACAAAGTGTAAATTGAAACGGTTTCCTTGAAATTAGGTTTCCTAAACCTATATAAACCCATCTCAATTGCACAGTTCCTTACGTAATCACTCTCACATACTTTCGTTTATACAAGCCCTAATATCTCTCTCAACGACGATCACTCTTTAGACTACAATGGCTGTTCTTGAATCATGTCCTAAGCATAATATGGTCGCATATCTAGAGAAGACTGATGGGAATGCCGAGTTTCATGAGATCATTGATTTTCTTACGCGCAGTTCCATTCATCATGCTCTCACTGTAAGTCTAGTTGTTTCTACTACATTTGTTGAACAGTTTTGGACGTCTGCTAAGTCCAAAATAATCAACAATGTTAGGCACATTACTGCCAAAGTAGTACTAAAGTTGTGCAAGTATGTGTCTCATCTTTGAGGCATAAATAAGAGTGATCTTCTTTTTTATGATGCTGATGGGATAGACTCTTTACCTAATCAGGCTATATTTGATGCTGTCTAGCTAATGGGGTATGAGGGTGATCTAAATGTCTTAACTTTTAATAAAGCCTTATTTTCACCCAATGGAGGTTTTTATTTCATACCAATACTCATTTGTCTTAGTTTAAAGTACTTTGGGATCAAATTCCTACTAATATTGCCACTGCTGTCATTTGTTTAACATCTAATCAGAAGTATAATTTTTCCAAATTAATCTTTGATGGTATGCTTAGACATTTAGATGCTAAGAAGAAGTTTGTAATGTACCAATTTTAGTTCAATCTTTTTAGGGTAAACACTAGCTAATGTACTTGTACCTTAAAGATCATTTTCTCTAAAATACTTTTTACTAGTAAAGTCTTTTCTATCATGGTTAAAAAGGGTAAACATTTTTCCGGGAAAGTCACACCTTTATTTGCTTCTATGTTGGTACAACCAACTGAGGATGAGGGTGCTCCTTCAGAAGACCATCTAAAGCACAAAACCTACACCCCCCTTTCCTTTCCTGCTCACACTAGTGAAGTACCTTTTGAGCCACATTCTGACTCATCTCCTGCTCACACTAGTGAAGTACCTATTGAGCAACCGAATGACCCATCCCCTAGACCTTCACCTTCTACTATCATTCCTGATTCTATTCCAGAAACTTCTGGTGGGAATATTGGAGGTCATTCATCCAGTGATAATCCTTTCAGGGATATGAGGGTAAATGAACACTCCTAAAGTGTCTATGATCTTTGTCTCTCTTTATGTGCACAGGTTTCAGATCAAGCCAAAGAAATACAACACTTGTAAATAGAGTCTCCAAACACACATACTCTCCACACTGACCTATTATATTGTCTCAGAAAAATACCCTCTAAGTATCTTCAAACCTCAACTCAACAGAATAAGAGCATTAGAGTGAGAAGAAATGGTATTCACTTGTGAGTGTATGCTCTAAAGTAATAAGATGGGCTCATGATAATATAGAGATATCTATACTCATAAGAAATAATAATGGAGAAAATATTGTATATCATGAGTATCTGTCGCTACAAACACCAGCGCGGACGGCTAACGTCGATGCCCAGCTAATGCGCTGCACATCCCTTGTCAAGCTCACTCAAGCAAGATATCTGTCAGCATCGCGGTGACGCTCTGTCACATCGATATCTGCTATCTACAGCTCCGCTCTCACTCCCTTCTAGCTCACCTCAGAGACCTCTGCTAAGCGACTGCTCGGCGAGCCCCGCGGATAGCGCACACCAGAAGCAATTTTTGTGGATGAAGACAAGGACGATTGAGAAAATACTCTTAGCTACCTGAAGATGCATTTAGTTACTGCACAGAGGAGGAAGTTAGTACTGACACGGAGAAAGTTGAGTTCTGACAGACATCATCATTGTTAGTAATGACGATCCAAAGTTAGTACTGACAGGCAATTGAAGGTACCCGATGGAGCAATTTTGAAAGTCACTGTATGAGCAAAGAAAGGTACTGAAGAAGGAAAGTGTTACTCAAGCACTCAAACACCTACTTCATACAATATTTAGAGATGATTGAAACAATTTATAGCTATGTAAGGTTCGTCTCAAACTTGAGTCAAGCCAAAGCAGTTTCTAGAGGGAAAAGGAGAAGGTAAAGGAAAGATAGGGAACCCCTGAAAGAAAGGTGTTTTTGTGTTAGACGTTGCTCTTGAAGGATATGGATGAAGAAGAGAAACTATACAGACCTTTATTTTGACCTCCTCTACAAGTCAACTTCTGGACATTTTAGGCCTTCTTCCAAAAAAATATTGATCCAATAAGGTTAAAGAAAGAAGGAAAATTGAAATAGAAGAAATGAGAATATAGAAGGTGAGGATTGATTTGGAATGAATGGAATGTATGAACTGACAGTGAATCTTAGATGATATTCCTCAAGCTGAGAAGTAAATTTAAACAGCTTAAAAGTGATTGAAGAGATCTGGCTTATAGGGGTAAAATACAAGAAGAGTGGCGAGGTTGAAGAAAGAAAGAAGAAAAACAAAATAGCTCGAAGTGAAGAAAAAGCTACCAATGAAGCTTCATATAGAAATTTTGATGATTATAAAGGCGAGATTAAGCGCAGAATAGGACTTTTGCTTTGATGGCTCTTCAAGAACATGACAGAGAGAATATTTAAATTAGAAAGAAAGAGCCAAAGTTCCTTCATGAACACCAATTGCTGTAAAGAAAATTCTCTTGTCAATAGAGATCAAAGGCATCAGGAACAAGACACCTTACAAAGAATTTCGCGACTGAGAAATCAAATGATGACCTACTTGAAGAATGTAGGAAACTTCAAGCATCTTGGAATATCTTGGGTAAAAAACTGCCAAATAAAGGGAGAAATATAAATAAAAAGGGTTTTTTTTTTTGGTATAATGGGGGGGGGGGGGTTGGTGGGGGGGGGGAAAAAAAAAAAAATGGAAAATAAAGGAGGGAGGTGGAAATTAAAAAAAAGGAAAGGGTTTTTTTTTTTCAAGGAATCTTAGGGGGGGGGGTGTGGGGGGGGGGAAAGGGGGTGATTTTTTTTTTTTTTATTTCTATTGGGTCTTCTGGAAGATTGAAAGACTGATCAAAAAGAATGAATGAAAAAGGAATTGATTCCTATAAAAGTGAAGTGATCAAGGAGGAGAGTAAAGAAGAAAGAATTACCAAAAAGGAAGAAACTTGCAATTGAGTACTAGAAACAAGATGTGAAGATCAGAAAAAGAAAATTCATACAAAAAACTTCCTGAAGTATGATTTGTGAGAAAGAGAATGATGAGGCTGAGGGGATTCACTTAACTATAGGCTCCTGATGAGGAAAAGGAAGTTGATTATGAAAATACTTTCTTGGACATCAAGAAAAAATATCCTATCAAGAATGAAAAGCAGAGTGTCTTGGAAACTAAAACCACAGGTCTGATAAGGCTAAACATCTTAGAAGAAATTAATCAAAATGTGGTGATTTACGAAAGCAATGGACAAAGAGTTATTTTTGTACTTTGATGAGGGTGTTGTCAATATTTTATAGAAGAAGATTTTGAAGGCTGTGTATCAGCTGGTAATGGAAGATACAAGATGAGATTCCTGAAGGTTTTTGATAGGTACTTTGGGGAGATTTGATGGTTTTTCAACCCAATGATGAAAAATGAGGTTTTGGAATTCAAGCAGGATTGGATATCGTGAGTTGGAAGCTCATGGCTCTTCAGGTGTACATACCTTCGAGACTGAGACAGTATTGTCATTCATTGATTGTAGAGAAGAAAGTATCCTTTGAGAAAGAAATACTGGTGCAAATGCTGAAATTAAGTTGAGGTTCTGAAGAAGACAGTACTATGGCATTAGAGTTGATTAGATTTATCAAGAAGTTACTTACAGAGTTAGAATCTGAAGACTTTGATGGAGATGAGGAGGATCTTTGAGTGTTGGTGTCATAACCAAACAACAAGATGGTCATCAGTTCCACCATGCTTACAGGCATATGAACTGGCTAGTCCATAAGCAAACGGCTTTGTGGTAGAGAGACTTCTCAAATCCGTTTTATGGTTGACAATTTACAAAAAAATTGTAGGGTTCTCAACTCACCTTGATTTCATTGGTGAAGAGTTGGCATAGTCCAAGATCAAACTAGTTCTGTTGTAATGACCATCAAATCTTTTGATAGCTGTAGTTTGCTAAAAACTAATGGTTTATTCAAAATGCACATGTTATATGCAATGACGCATTGGGCTAGTCCAAGCATAAAACGGTATTTGGTAAAGACTAATCAATTCCGTTGATGGTTGACAGTTTACCAAAAACTGTATGGTAATAACTCACCGTGTTTTAAAATAAAGTTGTTAACTATCCCAGAGCAAAACGACTATCAGGGTAAAAGGTACATCAAAATCCTGTTAATGCGTGGTAGTTTGTCCAAAAAAAAAACTACAAAGCCAACTTAGATTGGATTGTTGCTGAAAAAGATGTTGTTGAGTTGCCTGAGGAGGACAATTGCTGGCTGATGAAGGATAGGTTTAAAGATAAGAGTATAATAGAGTGTTTGGATATTCCTCTAAGAGCTAAGAAGATATATTCTGATAGAAAACATGAAGTTAAAAGAGTTCAACATTCATGTTTTAAGGGAGGGTTTGTTGGGAATTCTCGTTTTCCTAACTTAGTCACCGACAGTACAAATAGTTTTGTACTGATTAATTATAGTTAGTACTGGCTGAGTACAAAATATTATGTACTGATCAGTTATAGTTTAGTACCGATAGTACGAAAAATAGTTTTTTACGTTTAAGAGATATGTATGAGATATTTTAGGAAAAGATATGTACGCGTTTTGTAAGCCTGTTAGGGTTTATCCTTGGTCTATAAAAGGATCCCTCTTAGCATAGTTAGACACACGATTCTTAAGATATCTCATAGCAGAAAATCATATCTCAATAGTTAGTAATATGTAATCATTCTAAAGCAGTAACAGATTAATAGAAGTTTTATTTCGTTCTTCATGTTTTCTTAGTACTTGGTGTTAAGATTTCCGCATTAACACATAGTATTCATAAGCAGTGTTTCTACTAGTCAACTGTATTTATACATTTGGCTATCATCATTAATAGGCTGCAGAGGATCTATTCAACAAAGGACTCACAACGGTTCCATGAACTTTTCAAACAAAAGTTTCTAATAGTGAACGTAATCACCCGTCATTATGATCATTTGAACAACGCACTCCAACATCAACAAACCAATAGAAACATCTGGACTACCTGCACCACAAGAAAGAAAACAAAACAGGGGACAACTGGGCCAATTTGACTATCGATCTCTTAAGTGAAACCAGTGGTTTCGTATTCGAAGGATTAGAGTATGGCATGTGCTTTGTGTTGACAGGTGTCCATTACTTTGGTTATGATTCAAACATTTTTTGCCTATAATCTATTGTTCGATCTGTTTAGCTTAAATAGGCTTAATGGTTATCACGCTTGGTTCTTTTTTTTTCTTAAACGCTCTAGTAAAACTTATATCTAGCTTTTGATGCACTTGCTTCATAATCTAGATTTGGAAGCTACAGAAGTTGATTCTAAAGTCTTTGATTGTGTCGCTTTCTCAGAAACCTAGTCTTAGGAGCTACAAAAGTAGTTTCAGAGATTTTTGGATATCCTAGAATTAACAGAGATAGGTTCATTATGAGCATTCGGATGCACATTCAATTTATGTCTATGCTTAGCAACACATTTTGTCATGACAAGAATAATCTACATTTTGCACTCAAGAAAACATAACAAAGTTTTCAGCTTTAGAAGCTGTTTGCAACAGAAACATCAATTCATTCTCCTTGTTTGACAAAACTTAGCAAATGTATTATCTGTTTGCTTATTTTTCCTAACATAAACTTGTTTCTTTCTTGGCTTCATTTTTAGAGACTTCTAAGCACTGGTCTTGAACTGTGAAACTTCCTACTTTTTGGTCTTTTAACACTAGATGTAGCATTCATTCCTGTTTAGATGATAACACATTCTTAGTCTCTTGTTTGTTTGTGATTTTGTTGTGTGACCAACTCTGGTACATTCTAGGGCTAATGACTTTTGTGTTTTGGATGTGTCCCTGTTTGTATTTGGTTATGTGAAGTCATGTAACAGTTGAAGGTTTTGACTCAACATGGTTTTCTTTTGGTTTTTAAAACATCAGTCTGCTTTTGAGAAGCACTGTTATTTAAGGGTGTCGACACAAAGAAAAGATGTGAACCCATTGTGTCTTGTCAAATTAGTATTTCACAGATTACATTTCACCATTTTTATTCATTCTAGCTTTCAACTCTGACTATTGGTATCCTAAAAGATTCTGATTCTCAGCTCGAATAGCACCATATGCATAAGTTTTCTCTGTGACATGACAATTACTCATCCATTTCCTTTTGAGTTTAGACGTTTGTCTTTTTGATTCGAAATCGAAAAGTTTTTATATTCCGCATTTTGGCATTATCTCATTCTTTTTTTTTTTTTATTCATCAAAGATGTACTTTAAAATCAAAAGACACGTTTCATCCTCAAGTTTCTGTTATTCTAGAAATCCAAGAGAACATCAAAGATGGTTTTGAGTTTTTATTTTTCGAAGAATCCCATTTATGTTTTTCTTTATCATGTTGCAATTTTAACTCAAAATCAGCACTTTGTTTTTCACATCTTTGAACATCTTTTTCAAGAATATTTATTCTTGCTTTCTAAACATCTTGATCTCTAAGATTTCTTTTTGACTTGTTCAAGTTCATCATGTAAGGACTTATCAACACATTCATGGTTTAATAACACACATAGCTCAATATCATGTTTGAGTGATGCTTCCAAAAGTTGATCTTTCAACAAATCATTTTGCCTTTCAATCTCATGAAGATAAACATATTTGCTCAAACGCTCTTCATTTCCTTTTTAGATCCCTTTGAATAGATTCTAAAAGCCATCAAAGTAATCTAATAATTCATTAAGAAGTGGTTTAACTTGATCTCGACAAAAATCATTAAGAGCTATCTCTTCATTTGATGTATAAAACATGCTTGCCCTTTTACTGTTATGTTTTATTAATAGATTCAACTTTTCATTCAATTTTTATATTGAATAAATTCATGATCAAAGTGTAACACACTTGCATTCGTTTTTGTTTCTAGAATCTTAACGAAGGGAATATAAGAAGATGTAAGAAACATGTTTATTCAATGAATGTTTCTTGTCTTTAGGAACAAATCATTATAAGCGCATTTATCTGTTTGTAAATCAATTGTCCAAACAATTTTGTTTGTTTGCAACAGCAATTGGATATTCATTTTTTCATTCATTTTCTGTGGACTTTGAAAAGCATCTCCTTGAGTTTCTCATAGCTCTAACATTCAAAGAAATTTTATATTTCCCGTCCTAAATTCAACATATAACTTTTGGACATTCTGAAATTGCTTGTTGAGTGTATTAGGATTTGGATTCACCAACAAACCTGTTTTAATTTGTATGATCATAAACAGTGCACTGTTTTAGACCGAACGCATAACATTTGCTTGTAATGTATTACAATTTTCAAAAACTAATCAACTTTCTTTTTTAGGTTTTTCCTTAAGATCAAGAATAGTATCATGATACTGATTCCTCGTTTATCACTCATTTTTCTTTTTAAAATTAAATGTGATTGTTGTAATCCTCATTTTCTGTTTGAAAATGTTGACCTCTTGATCAACTTATCTCGTTGTTTAACGACGATCTCGAATAATATCCTCGATCACAATACATTGAGATCTCAGCTTGTTTTGAACACGTTTTGACCTTTAATCAGCTTCAGAAATTCTTTTAGATAATTGTTATCTGGTTATGTTTTTCCGAAACCCGATTCCTTTAATTATACATTCAATCTGATAGTCAACAGTCATATTTGTTGTTTGGACCTTTTGAGGCCTAAATCTTAGTTGTTTTGAGCTTCATCATATGCATTTCCTAGAAAGTATTTTCTAATGCACACAGATCATTAAACATGTTTATCTTTTTCAACAATGCCACTATTAACATTTCCTTTGACAGAATCAAATTGATTATTGATATTATTGATTCATATCAATGGTACTGTTAATTATTTTAGTATGAGTTAGATAATTTGTTTTTATTCATCATTCTCATTGATGACTGAAGATTGTACCTCCACTTATAATTGCTGACTTATAGCTTGGATCATCATCAGAATTTTGATTAGACTGGTGTCATTTCTGGCCATAAGCAATATGTTTACACTAAGTTCTTTAATTTCTTCATCCTGAAGCAATCGCAAAGGAGAAAATTATTCTGTATTCATCGGTAAGGGGATATTTTAACCCCCCCAAAAAACCCCCAGCTTCATCCTGTTTTGCCAACATCATTTTCTCCATGAAATATATTCGAATCACGAAGCCTTCGGCTTGGGACAAATTTCCTAGCATAATGTCATTTTCCACCATAGTTATTGCATTGACCCGTTGAAGTATTGCCTGAAGTCGGAGTTGTCGAACAATCCTCTTGAACATTTTCATTCTATGGGTAGCATTCATTCCCTTCAACAACTTCTTCTTAACATAAGCTTGTCTATTATTTCTTCATCTTACCAGAATTTTGCTTTGATATTCACCCTGTCACCTTGAATGGGCTGCTTGATTTCTTGGTATTTTGACGAAGCATGAAGAACGATTGTTTGTTGAGTAGAGAAATTTTATAGTAATGGCTTTGGCAAGTAACAACATAGCGATGCTAGGGGATCTTTAGAAAGGTTGTGAAATCTATCCTTGCTCATACTCTTTCTTCTAATTAAACTAAGATGAAGGGTATGTGTCACATAATGAAGAGGTGTTTCTGGAAGATGAACACGTGTGTGCTACTAGAGCAATGGATCATGAGACTTTTCTAAACTTCTTTGCCTTGAAGCTATAAACAATTTCTCAAAAATTGCGAAAAGATTAATCAAAAGAGATCACATCGAACGAATCAACTATCATGATTGCTTAGCCAAATGAAATTGAGTCTCATATTTCAACCATTCCGGTTGCTGCAACTATTCAGAACACTTTGTGTTAACTGAAGATAGTTGGAAACTTCACTGTTTTTTCGTTCCAAATTATTCATTAAACTAAGCAAACGATTATAGACTGAAATAGATGACTTCTCCTGGTTCGCAGCAACAATGATCAATTCATTTATAATGTGTTTTCTTGTCAACTTGGTTTTATATAGTTCCCTTCATCAAACATTCAACACGAGCCCACATTTCCTTGGCCATCTTACAAGAATCCACAGAATTGTAAATCTCATTAGGAATAGAAAGAAGAATCATATTCATGAGTTCCATTTCTGCATCATAGTACAATAAGTCATCTCATTGAAGTTCCTCTACTTTTGCAACATTGGTATGTTGAAACCTCGTAGGTGTGATGTTCCTAAAACACATAAGGGCCATCTTTCTAGTGCTTTGAGATGACTCTTTCGGGTTCTTCCCTCTCGCGATTAAGAAGATCGTTTGGAATCTACTCGCCCGTAAGGTTATGTAATTACCCCTTTCAAGCATAGGGTGACCTAGTCTCTGATCGGCTTCAGCAAGGAAGGTTTGTTGGTATGTTTTGGATGTCGACATGTCTAAGATTCAAAGAATGGATCTTTTTGACGTATATGAGTGAGATTATGAGAAATATCCATAATCGGTAATAGTGTCAAATTCAGTAAATCACTGTTCACAGGACAAGTAATCTGAAAATGAATACCTTCTAGAAAAGTTATACTTTAAAACTCGGGAAATCTTCAAATATTAACTCGGTAAACTACATAACTACTATAAATTCTGGTATCTACTATACACTATAACTCGCGGTAAGCTAAATTGTTAAAATTCCAACAATTATGATTTATTAATTAACCTACTAATCGATGAAAACCGAATAATTTTATGATGAATAGATTATCTATGTGTTCTAAAACTCAATTTCGTTGAACCGAATTTGATTTCCCGAGTTTAGTAATCTTCGAAAAACCGATATTTACACTTTCAAACACGATAATAACCTGTGAAAATGAATGTGTAAAATGACTTGTAAAGCTTATTACGGTTTATACTTAGTAAAATTTCCCTATATCTCCAAATTTGGATGGGAACAATGTGGGCTGCCGACCGTGTTGTCGCTCTGACTCCCGGTTCCGCGTTCACTATTCCTGAAACCGCAAACAAATTTGCCATTAAAGGTAACCACTTGACTCTCGTCAAAGGAAACCAATTTGATGGTAGAACCAAAACTGATCCTCATAAACACATTCATGAATTCGTCAGAATCTGCGATATGTTTAAATACAGAGATACCGAGAATGAAGTTATCCGCCTAATGATGTTTCCCCTAACACTAAGTGGAGAAGCAAAAACATGGCTGGACGAACTCAACGAATGAACTATCGAAACATGGGATGAACTTTGAACCGCTTTTATTAGCCGATTCTTTCCCCCAGCTCTTTTCGATCGACTCCTCGATGAAATCCGTGCCTTTTCTCAACACGAAAATGAATCTCTAACTGATGCTTAGCTTCGTGATAGGTCACATGAATCTTGAATCAATCATATCAACATGTAAGATTAGAGAGAATGAGAGCAAGTGAAGGGAAAAATTCAAATCTTATTATGGAGGGAAAATAAGAGTTAGTTACAAGGGAATCACCCTCTAATGAAGATTAGAGGGCTATTTATAGGCAATGGGAGGGAGGCTTCCCTTCCTTATTTTCCTAACTTGTCAATACTAGTCCCTAGACTTTGGTTATTATGCTATTTCTTACTTAAAGCATAATAAACCTTATTACAAGCTATATTAAACTAAACAAAATAAAGTCTAATAACAAAATATAATAAAACCACATAATCGACACTTTTCCATAAACCTAACATGATAGATTGGTTCTAGCTAATATTAGAGCTCGACATTTGACTTAGTGTCGAAAATCGGTGTAAGCTTAGTTGTGTTCGGTTTTCTCTGCCTAAAGGGAGCTTGTTGACTAGTGAAGCAACTCTCGAGTTGGGTACTCGAGGAGTGGAGTAGGGCGAAGAGATGGTTCGTGACCGAACCACTATAAATCATCGCGTCCGGTTTGCACTTTCTTTTACTTTTCGCTTTATATCTTTATTTACCTTATCGCCTTACATTTATATTTGCATTAGATCTATATGTGTGTTGATTGTTGCTTATATTGTTTGGATGATGATTGTGTAATAGACAGAAGTTAACATTGTGATTGTGCTTATATTGCTATGACATGTTCTTGTAGATATAGATATATTATTCTCACTTATCATATTGCATCTAACTTGATGGATAATTTGATTCGAAATATTTTAAGTTTTTAAATGGAAACGTATTCACCCCCCTCTACAATTTCCACAATTGGTATTCTATGATTTCCACATTAATGATAAACTCATTTTGAATTACTTGAAGTGTGAATTAAAATTATTTGATCGATTCAGTGATTGATGAGAATTATGTTAAAGTGATATTGTTATAAGTGATTTTGTCCTTGTTAATTTACAGGATTTTACTAATCTTGATTAAACCGGGAAAATAAATTAATACCTCACGGGATTTTACTAATCAAAGGTAAACCGTTAAAATTAAATTGTGTTTGAAATGTCACAAACCTCTATGTCACAAACCTCTATGCACAAACCACTATGCACAAACCACTACAAAGGAAATGTCATAAATCGCTAGGTAGTGTAATTTTGGGCAGAGTTTAGTTTCCTTGAAATGTAACAAATTGCCGTGCACAAATCATTGTCAACGAAACACAAATCGCTACCAAATAAGTTACACAAATCACTATGAAGACAGTTGCACAAACCGCTACGAAAAATGCACAAATCGCTACGAAGAATGCACAAATCGCTAGGTAGTGTAATTTTGGGCAGAGTTTAGTTTCCTTGAAATATAACAAATCGCCATGCATAAATCGCTGTCAAAGAAACACAAATCGTTACCAAATAAGTTACACAAATCACTATGAAGACATTTACACAAACCGCTACGAAAAATGCACAAATCGCTATGAAGAATGCACAAATTGCTACGAAGCTAATACACAAATCGCTAATCTTCATACACAAATCACTGTCTTCAAACACAAATCATTGTCTTCAAACACAAATCACTAAACTTCAAACTTTCCAGAAAAATAACTTTTTAAATCACTAAAAACCACACTTTTTGATGTTTTTGATCCAAACCACTTGTACAACTAACTATAACTAAGCTAGAACTAACTTAAAAACACAAACTTTAAGGTTTTCAAACACAAAAATTTGGTTTTTAAGAAAATAGTACACGAACTAAAAAAAATAAAACAAACATGGGTTTTGATCAAGAAAACGCACATAAACTCACACAATCACCCCATGGCGACTGATACCAATTGATGATATTCACAAATAAATAATCCTATGAGTAATCTAAGAGAAACTAGAGAAAAAGGATGGTTTGACAAAGTGTAGAGAGAAAAACCAAAATAACTTAGAAAGAGAAAGTGTTTACACAAATGACCAACACCCTCTCCATGGGATAGGGAGGGCTTATATAGTACACGTATGGCTGGCTCTAGGGCCTTTGGTGCCTTAGCCTTGGCTCGGTTAACTTACGTTTAACCAAACGATTAACTATGAGCTACGAGATACAATATTGGAAGTGACCGAGTCTTTTCTCGATTCCTAACATGGGTTATAGGATGCTGAGAATTTGTTGGTTGTTGTACATGAAAGGTGTTGTTGGTTTATGTTCACATGCTGTATAGTGGAACTGTTGGTGTGGATTTGACTAAACACTGATAGAAAGGGCTAAACACCAAAAGCAAATGAATGTGTGCCCTCTATTTGTTTACATTTGGCATGCAAAGTTCGTATGAAAAATGGTGGTTTAGACAGATGACGGATAAATTTGTTGCGTTATTTTAGCCAACTATGGACTGTAAATTTGTAGTTTAGTGCGCCTATTTAAAAAGAGTTAATTATAAGCTAATGCGCACTTGTATTTTTCAAAGGGAGTGAGAAATGGCGTCATTGCCGAAGTGTTGGGCGTTGCAGGAACGTGTTGGTGGATGGGAGTGGGTAGATATGATGGTTTTGTATTGCAAACGTTGACGATCAAGAATTTGCGAGACGAATAAATGCGTTACTTCAGGAGATGGTCGTTGCATATGATGAGAAGGTACATTTTATTCGGGAGCTGGAGTATGTGCCTGGTGTCATTGCGGTAGTTAAGATGACAAAGTTTTTAAATGAGAAATTGTGGAAAGATGATAGGAGGTTGCAGAAGTTGCGGAACATAGAGATGCCTGCAGAGGAAATAGCTTTTGATAAGGACCGTTTTATTCAAAACCTTTAATGTGGTTTGTGAGTGTCGAATAAATGTGCTATGGTTTGTTTGTACCTAGCTTGTATATGTGTTTCTAAACTCAGTCTGTGTTTGTGGCGTTGTTTTGTGTGATATCATGTTTAATAAATTTGTATGTTTATGGTAACTTGTTTCATGCCAGTTATTGTTTTTGTGCAACAATTTTAAAGGAATTGCAATAGCAAGTCTTTGATATTGGGTATGTAATTAGATTGATGAGAATATGGAAAAGCAAAAGGTGTGAAGTTGTATGTATGTGGCAATGACTGTCAGCTATAAAGGCAAAAGCATCATCAATTTCTGAAAAGTTTTTGGTCTTTACTGTTCTTGATTTAAGCAGAAAGTGAAAAAAATTAATAGTGAAAGCATGTGGATTCTTTGTTGTGTGGTGTATGATGGAGAGATGGTGTAGCTAAATAGTGGTTCTAGTTTGTCTATTTAAAGGTTGGTGAGTGCAAGGGCTTTGCATCCAAAGCACAAAGAAGAGAGTCAAAGCATTACCTAGGTGATGAACTATGGCGAGCCATCAATTCACCAGACTGGGAGCCCATGTTCATCCTTTATTGTCGGCATTCCATCACTGAAGACCTGAGGTTAGCGAGAGAGATTAATGCGTTGTGTGCTGGTCTGACTGCTATCATCGATGAAAGGGAGAACTTCGTTGATGAACTGAATGTGCTGGTGGGTAGGTCTGTGCCGGATAAGATGGCCGAGTTTATAAAGGAGGTTCAGAGCAAAGATATCCCAAATCTGATGAAGTTGCAGATACTTGGAAGGGAGTTTAAGTTGAGAGCTCAAGAGAAAGACCTTTTCATCGAGAAGCTCAAAGGAAACATGGACTTTTAAATGTTGATGAGTTCTGTGTGTTTATCCTATGTGAGCAGTGTAGGAATGATGTCGTTTGTGTAAAATAGATTTCAAGTGCGAGAATAATGTCTGTTGTGTAAGATACGTTTGTGTTTTAAGCTTCTTGTGGTATGGTCGTGTATGTGTTTGTGTCAGTCGTTTGTATGATATCCGATGTAATAAATGTTGATGCTTTAGTATTAGAAAGGTAGTTTGTACTTGGGATGTCTTTATCCTTGCTTGTTGATTCCTCGGTTGTTGCAGTTGTGCTTGTGGCTAATATAGCACCTGCATCGTTGAAAGTTAGTTTTTTAAAATGTCTGGTAGATTGCGTACAACAATATATAACACATGGAGAGGTTTGCGTATGTGTGATCTAATAAATTTGTTAAGTGAAATAAATGACTAAATCGTTTTATCCCAATTAACTTGTTAATTGGATTGAGTAACTCCGCAGTTTGATGTGTGTTTTAGCAGATGTTGTTACATGTATGTTGGGTTTCAATTGCTTGCTGGATGTCTAGAATGTCAACGACTGTGAACTCGCCTGCTCCTTTTCGTGTTGAGGCGGTGAAATAGATCTAAAAAAATCTATTTTTTACTAATGATGTTCACTATTTCTCTGGATAATTGTTGTTGATTTGTTCCTTTATATTTATGCGCTAGCTAAGAGCAGGGATGGCCAGTAATTTTCTCTCCCGCATTTGTGAAGAACGTAAACTGTGCAGTCACGGATCCATCTGTGACTGTAGCTTTGAAGTTGTATCTATTTGTTTGGATAACTCGTTATTGTTGACGTGGTTATATTTTGAAGAAGTAATGCTAGTTAGATGTATTTTGTTTAAAGGCATACCTATAGGTAGGTGGGTCTTGTATTCCATGGTCTTCACAAGTGTAAGTGTCATTTTGTTTCGTCATTTTTTTGTTGCATTGGCTACATGATGAATAGTTCCCGTCTCTATTTTCTGCAACAGCTGTGATCATGGCTTCACACGTAAAGAGTATTCCCTACAATAGGGGACATGTAGTTACTGACAGATATATTTGGTAAACTAAGTTGTTCAGGTTTTTTTACAAACCTTGAAGCTTGTTGGGTTTTGTTGTAACAATGTATGCAAAGTTTCTTTGTTCCTTTTTTTCTTATTCATGATCTTCATAACGATATTTGGATACCTGAAGAGGTGGGTTTAAGTTGTACTTTTCTTTGAACCTGCATTTTATTATTGGTGTCTGTTAGATCTATAGTGTGTGAATATATGTGTATATTAGAGTTTATAGTTTTTTGATTCTACTTACACTGTGTAAGCATACTCAGCCTCTGGTGTTCGTGGATTTATGTAGTAATGACTTGCGGAGGTGGCTGACAGTTGTACATCTGTGTTTGTACATTGCATTGTTATTATTGTAGGTAAGAAAAGTAGTTTATTTCTTTCTATGGTAAGACATACCTTTGTTTTTTGTAACTCTACAGGAGCTGACAGCAATGATGCCTGGGGGTGTTATGTTTTAAATTTCTTCTTTGTGAAACTGTCTTGCAAGTTCATCCCACATTGTAAATTCGACAATGTTTCCACTACATCAGAATAAATGCATTTGTAAGTGCCAGTTAATCTATAAGATTACAAAGTGCAGAATGAATTTGCATGTAAAACGTATCTGGTTAAGAGAATCACTTACTCTAGGTTTTTGATGTCCACTTTTCTCTGGTGGCTTTGACCTTTGTTCACATCTCCAAAAGGTGTTACATCGATGATAGACCGAATGCATCCTTGGTAGTCTGTTGATTATAAGTTTTAGTGGTCTCATTATATATTCGGTTTAAGAATAGAGGTTTATTACGTCTTACTTGTTAGGAGTGGATATATCATTTTTGAGTTTGCGTCGCGGTAAAGAACTCTTGATGCCAGCTGGTTGTATACCACAAATTTAAAATGATGTTCTGGAAATTCAGATTCTTTTCCTTGGAGAATGTCAAATGTTGTGATTTTCCCAAACTTCAGGCTTATTTTGTTTTCCAATGTCTGAAGGTACGGTTGTGTTTTTTCACAGATGAAATTAGAGAATCTGTAAACCGTACGTGCTCTAAGAAGCGGATTAAAGTAATCTGTGTTGTTGATGTCCATATTTGCCTAGATTGCATTGTTTTGTAACCATAAGATTTTTAATTAGCATGGTAACAAATATATTGACCACGGTGTTTTTAAATTGGGTGTGTTTACCTCTTTGTCTATTAGAATGCAGTAGAAGGCTAGTTCTTTCATATCCGGAACACTTTTAGAGATCCACTTACGGTAAACTTTTGCTTCTAATACGTAGTTTTGTTGTCCGATTCTCAAGGATGCAATGGTGTTCTGCGACATTGTGCTTGATCACCTGCATATACATTCCGGGTTATTTAATTAGAACATGAAGGTAAGAAAAACTTTTATAAACCTGTGGGATTGAAATTACATTATCTATTGATGACATAAACAGGTAGTTTATAAAAACAAACAGATACTATTAGCATTTCATTGGTTACCTTTGTGGGGAAGTAAAAATCTACGAATTTTAGTATTTATGTTTTTATACTGCTGTTTTAACATTCGTTTTTTTTTCATGCAACTGCTGAACCTATTGGTTAAAGTACTAGAATCTATGTGTGTAAAAGGAGCGATGTAATGTTTAATGTTTGGCGCAGTTTGTTTTTCAGTAGCGCTTTATCAGTTAGCTAATCGTGTGTTCTGAATGTTTCTCAGGAAGTTCTTGTAAGCAATGTTTTTTGTGGTGTTGGGTAATTGATTTTGTTGTTGGTTTATTTAAATTCAGTAGCGCCACGTATAGCTGACCATGGCTAAATACTGGTTCGGATAAGTAGATACCGATTTTTGAAAGAGATTATCCTTGGCTTTTGTTGATGGTCATTGCGTAACAAAGTTTTAAAGGGAATTGTGTACGTTTGAAGGTGAATGAAAGGTTGGGATCTTTGTGCGTCAGGAGAATTCTGTGTATGAAGACTTTGTCGGCAATTCTTGTTCCTGTGATGATTTGTGCTTCGATCAACTTCGACATTAGGGATCTTACAATCATTCTTTTACCGTTGCATAAACCACCCGACATGTTTACATTTCGTAGTAGCATAATTGGTGATCCCACCTTTAGCTGCAACTCATTGGGTGGAAAACTGGGAAATGTGATGGTGTTGAGGCATTCCATTGGATAAAGCAACTCTATTTCGGTCGTCTCTCTGCCCATTGGAATAGCTTCGTCATTACTTAAATATGTTCTACTTTGGCCTTCAATGGTAGACAAAATTTTAGCATTCACGGCATCTGCATTGTCATTTTTTGGACAAACAATTGCTATGCTTGGAGAGCTCCCGTAGTTGGTGTCTTCAGTGTGGCATCATCGTAGATATTCCTGTTTCATAGGCGCTGACACAATATTCAGGTGGAATTGTAATCCAAGAGCTGTCTTGATCGTCTTCTTCCCCTATTTCACCATTGCCCACGTCGAGAAGCCATTTGGCAAAAACTTCTGAACGCTTTCGTTCTTTATTAGTTAGACCAGATCGTATTAGTCGCATGTTTTCTTTTAGTGTGAAAATCTTGAAGTGCCACTATAGGTGTGACTCGGCGATGGAAGCAGTGATTAATTCTTCTTTGTAGCTCCTTTTTTCACTGGTAGGGTTTGGCGGAAATCGCCTCCTAGTACGACTGTTTTTCCTCCGAATAGAAGGTCTGGTGCATTCAGTATGTCTCTAAGCATTCTATCCAGGGTTTTGAAACAACGATTGTCATTCATCGGAGCTTCGTCCCAAATAATGAGATTTGTTTCAACTAATAAGTTTCCTAACTGAGAGTTTTTTTGCGTGACAAAAAGACTCATCAGTTAAGTCTAGAGGAAACTCAAATCTGGAATGAGCCGTGCGGCCCACTAGTAGAAGCATACATGTGATGCCTGATGAAGCTACTGCCAATACTATCTTTCCTTGGGATCGAAGTGAACTTATAATTGTTTTCAAGAGAAATGTTTTCCCTGTTCCACCGTGACTGTAGACGAATAAGAGCTCTTGCTGATTAGTTGCGGATGCATTTATGATCAGATTGTATATCTTTTTATGATCATGGTTTAACTTTGGGACTGACTCATCGACATGTTGCATCAGGATTTCATGTTTGTAATTTTTCTCTTCCTTAAGGAGTTTGTTCTTGAGATCTTTAAGCAGATGGTGTGGAGGAGTCTCCAGTCCAAAGTCTGTCACAGATTTCCCAAAACCATTTAGTATTACTTCTAGCTCATATAAAATGTATCCCTGTAGTTTAGGCGTGTTAACATGGTAGTTTGGGATTCCTGTTGCTTCTTATATTTTTGTTGGAATGTCGTCACGCATAGCTTGCCAGTGTTTTGTCCATAACTTAGGTGGATCTGATACATCACAATATATGAGAACTTAGGCAAAAAGGGTTATGATTTTAGCTGATGTTGCCGAAGCAGTCGACTCTTCAAGTGCGATGTCCTGTCCTTTGTCATCACCAAGCAGACCTAAAGCTTCACATGCATCCTGATAAGTTAGCAATATCTGGTCGTGGACGGTTCGTACTTCAATAGTTGATTTACTTCCTTTCATATGACACAGTAGCATTCGGAAGTAGAATAGCTCACATGAACTTGGATAAACGTAAGTTAGCCTTCCAAGTGACTTCTTCGTTTTGATCTGTCTTTGGTGCCAACTTTTGAATCTGCGTACCACACAAACTCCGAAGGGAAATTTAGATATGTTAAGTGTCTGCCGTCAGTGTTTTCATTGTTGTAGATAAACCATTTTGTTAGAGTTGTTTTCTTCTTTTCAGGAACATTAACGATTACGTCCAGCCTATCTCTTTCACAAAAATTTACACGCTGCATGTATTCCAAATGAACATTAAGAATTTTCACAGCTGGTTCTCGATTGTGTATTGGATAATCGAATATTCTCCAGCAAGCTTCATATGGCCATATGAAACGACCATCGACATAGTTTTAGATTTTGTCAATTTGCGTGTTGTTGCCAGGTGTTGAAGTAGATGTCTTCTGACCTGCTGATATTCTTTTTTTTGCGAGAATGAATGCGATTGATCCTTTTAAATATATTTAAATGGTATTGATGAGCATGCTCCGAACCACTTATTTAACAGTTGTGGGCTTTCAAAACGTCTAGGCATAGTGCACGATTATTACGGGAAGGACGTGTAGTTGGTCTAACTTGATTCGCCCTTCATGGATGAAACTCATGTGTTCTTTTCGGGTATTGAGCTCTCCCATTACTATTAAAAAAAATTGTCATTGTACTTTTTTAGAAAATGCTTGTTGCACGGCCCTTTCTGCATACACAATGCACCTAAGTTTGCAGCACCACAGGGTCCATGCATCATTAAGTCCGCACCACTTTATATCCTCTATGATCTTGTACTGGATCAGGTATCTCGGCAGAAATGTATTCGTCAATCTGCAGTGCGTCTTGTATTTTCTTTTTGGTATCAACCTACAACAACGTATGATAATGTAGCAAGCCTCTTTTCTAAAACTCTATTGTATACAACACTGTGCAAGCGTAAGAATATTATAGTTAGCTTTTAACGGATGTGCAATTTTTAAAAAAGAAATCAATAGGTTTTAAATAAATGATAATATACGATTTTAGAAAATATAAGGATAAAAGATTTTTTAGATAAGATAGATAAGTACGGCGCACTTGATAAAAAGTGCACCGGTTTATCTGGGTTTGGATAGAGTGCGGCGTAATTTAGAAAAAGTGCGCCGGCTTTTCTGGAAATTTTATGTTTTTAGTTTTTTATTTTTTTGGTTATTACAACGAACTAAATAAACAAAAATAAAATGTAAAAAAGCTAACAGAAACCAAATATAATCACTTATTGAAAACAATTAAAACAACTAAAGCATATAATCGATACGATTTTAAAAATAAGGTTTTTGGTTTTGGTTTTGATTTTGAAACAAATTCTGCTGTGGAAAATCTGCAAAAAGTGCGGTGTACTTGGTTAAAGTGCGGCGTACTTTCTGGGATTACAGGGAAACCGGCACACAAATAGTATGTGCGGCGTACTTCCTGAAGAAAAAACGATTTTTAGTTCAGTTGCCAGAAAACTGTATGTCGAGTTTGCAAATTTTGTATTACAAAATTGTAAATAATTTTATGAGAAACAAAATAGCACCAAAAACTTAATGTGTGTTTTGCAAGCTTTAAATTTATAATACTAGAAATATCGATTTTTACTAAAAACACAACATTCGGGCAAGTATACCCTATCGAGTGTAATATAGTATTAGGCAAGTCTTCCATGAGAATTAAAGTTTTCACAATTTGTAATTAAGGTGCTAAGGCTAAAATGACGGTCACATATCAAATTAACCAAATCGTGCATATATCGAATATTGTAAAGAAAGCAATTAAGAGATGATTCAAGCAACAAATTAAAGTATGTTTGTTTAGGCAATGATCACTATGACAATGAAGTGTTTAGGATAGTGTTTATAAGTTAAGAAAATAAAGATATCACAAGTTACAAATCCTTTCGGCCTTTAAGTGTAACTAGTGAATATATCGATAAATAACAACGAATACTTTTGACCTTTATAAGTTATTATAACTAATATATTAGATGAAATGATAGAACACATATATAAAGGAACCCTTTCGGCCTATATTCTTGTATAAAATATGTTTTACCAATTCAATAAATACATATCCAAACGCTCCATATCTAAGATCACATATTGCCTAAACAAACACAAAATGACTACTCCATGATCAAAGAAGTAACAAAACACATAACATTTATCATGAATTCAGTAAAGATCATATTCAAAAGATAAACAAGATTTATACCAACTTCAAGAGCAAATGTTTGATGATTTCACAAGTTTTCCCAATGAAAACTTTGTTTTATTCAAAGTAAACCCGGAATCTATGAACAATTTTGTCACAATTGCTTATAGATTCGAATTACACTTCAATGCTACTTCCTTGGATGGATTAAAATCTAAAAATTGATGGTGGAGAGTAGTGGTAGTCGATGGTGGTGATGGTGGTTTGAAGGGGTGTTTGGATCCTTAGTTTGTCAAGCCAAGATGGCCAAAAATTCCTATTTTAAGTGTTCTAAACGAACTAGAATGATTTGCGTGAGAGTGTGTGAAATGAGAGAGCTAAAGAAGGTATTTATAGGTTGTTCCGGGGCCAAAAACCGCCGCACATACTTATTTGTGCGCCGCACTTCGGGTGTTAATGTTGTTTTCATTTAATGCCTTTAATTCTTTCCACTGCCTTAAAAGTACGCCGTACTTTGGCCAAAACCGCCGCACTTTGGTCATTTTCAGTTTGTGGCTTTTTTTTCTAAGTTGTAGATAATTGAATTCTCTTCGCGTGGCCACTTAAACCAACTTAAACGGATTTCGTATGACCGAATTATGGCAAAAACAGTGAACATGTGTCGGGAAGCTTTTAGTTTGAGTTTACTTCTTCGTTTAAGCTCCAAATCTTCGTGTTTTCTTCCGTTTTCTTCCACGACACGTATCATGAACCTACAATCGCAAATATACTCGAGTAAGTATCGAAATTTCTTATAATTAACCAATAAATATACGTAAAAGCATAGATAACACGTATAGAAACATGTATAATTTGAGCGTTATCAAAAATCCCCTCACACTTAAACTTTGCTTGCCCTCAAGCAAATATAAGAAAAGAAATTTAGAAACAAGGTTCTTACATGACAAGACAATAATTTTTTTTCCTATATATATATTTTTAAATTTTGGCGGTTTTTATTTTTAATTTATAAAAAAAATTTGGGTGTGAAATTTTCGATTTTTTTTTTGGTTTTTATAACAAATAAGTGCAAAAGACGCAAGCACCCTCCCTCCTCCACACTTAAAGGTTTGCTTCTCCTCAAGCAAAATAAAGAAAAATAATAAGCTTTACAAAACAAAATTAGAATTATGGTAAAAAAAATTTGAATTTTAATATGTGAAAGCAGAATTGTTTGACAATACCCAACGATCTTCAAGCTGCAATAACATGACTAAGCACATCACAAAGAAGAAAAGTATAATTCACTCAAACACTCATATGTGATGTAATAGAGGGTAAAAGGGAAATCACACTCAATTGCTCAGACATGATCCATTTCATACCATAGGCTTGTACAAAAAATAAAATTGCACCGACAAGGCGTAAACCAGGTATAAATATCAAAAGATGACTTTTATTCGGGATGTAACGTTAGGCTAAGGGTTAATAAGGGTGTGGATAAGGCATGAGAAATATATACTGGAAATGGTTTTATAATAATACATGTCGACAAGTCCAAGAAACCATGTTGCTAGTTACGACAATCCACAACCTGCGAGGTATCGAACAACTCAACCTCTCTCGATCATAATCAAACCGGCACAAATATAATATATCAATACGTCGCAAATGCCAACTACAATCCAACTCTTATTCATCACTTTTTTTTCTCTCTTTTTTTTTCCTTTTTTCAATTTTTTCATAACTTTTTTTTTCTTCATCTTTTTTTCACTCCATTTTCGCACAACAAACAATTCCTCCACACTTAATATAAGTGTACACCACAAAAAATACAAAAACAAAGTTTTGAACCTTCAACTTCGTTGAAATGGAACAACCCTCATAACAAAGCGCGAGCAAATTATAAGCAGAAATCAACCAATCATACTGAGCATCTAGCAACCAACCATAGGGACTTTCGACAAGGAGTAAGGCTAGGCTAAAGGTTATATTTTTTTGTATTATTTTTTCTGGATGAGAAAAATAAATAGAATGGCTCAGAAGTTAAAGTAGGGGTATTTAGCACTAAAGATGAGTGCTAACAGAAGGGTTTTATTTGGATGATTAGCTAATCAGTGTAATTAGCTAAAAGGATAAATTATATGACATGGAATGGCTATGTAGGTTAAATCCTAAGTTGTCTCTTTATCACTTAAAAATACCTCTATCACACGAACGTGATCTTACTACGGTCTCGTAATGATTTCAAGCACAAGTTTTAGAATCAATAAATAACCGGCACACTCATACAATTTTTAGACCGATACCAATGCTCCAGAAAAGGTGACAAACTAGACACTTGCAATTGCATTCAAACCTTAACTCGATAAAGCTAAAGGCAAAAATTATCTTAGGTATCAAAGATGGATACCTGAATTCCTTAAGATCTAAACCTTACATTTTTTTGGGTGATTGGTATAAATGCGCAAGTAATGTTATCGATCCCAAGTCGGATCTGGTCTATCAATCGAGACACATCTCTGATTTCAAAATTTTATTTATTTTTTATTATTTTTTACTACGTTTTATTATAATTTACTAACCTAAGTGGCAAAAGAATTTAAAAACAAGATTAGATTTTTAGATTACAGAGGGCAAAAGTTTTAATAATTAGTCTAATTTTTCAATTCAGTTTTTCCTCCACACTTAAGTTGAGCATTATGCGTAATTTAGACAGTAACTTAAAGAGTAGGACAAGTGGGAAAAATAAATATAAAAGAAACGAAACTTCCTAGGGCTCATAAGTGCTTGGTTGAATTCTAAAAGATACGACGCTAAACGAAACGCCTAGCATGTGTATTCTACCACATGTAATATACTGATCCAAATATATCACATCCCCAAGTGATAAGCATCATCACCATCCAAGCTCCACTTATTTATTTAATCTGCAAACAAAACTACGAAAATCGTAAAATACAAAAGCGCACTTTCATAGGCACCATGGTTGCATTTATCGTATGCAACAAGCCTTTAAACCCCTCGGTATCCTGAGTGGACGAGTTATAGTCTCGTTGTAACATCCCACTCCGATAAAGAGACCAAGAGTTACGTTACGGTGTCATATCAGAATATATAAACGCAAGCGAAAGACTTTATTAATCAAAATACCAAGTCATGAAACAAAATGACTTCCAACAGTATTAAATTCCAACAAAGTCAAATGAAATAAATCCAAATAAAAATGGTTCTTCTAAAGGTGGGTCCTCTAAAAGCTCCTACTCTCAACGCTCATATCTCAGCTTCCCGCTTAGCACCTGCCGCAGGAAAAGAAAACGTTGATGAGCTAACGCTCAGTGAACATATATAATAATAATAACGGTAATGAAATGAAGGAATGAACGAAACGGATTACAAGAACTTGCCAAACAAATGCCAAACGATATATATATATATATATAGAGAGAGAGAGAGAGAGAAAGAGAGAGAGAGAGAAAACAATGAATAGGATAAGAGTAATTAAAAGAATGCCCACGAGCCCAAACAAATGTCTAAAGCATGCCACATGCTTAGACCCCAAACAAATAATCAGATAGTCATAATCAAATGTACACATGTATGCATTCCCTGATGTACCAAATGTGATATAGGGTGTATTGCACACACACAACCATTCACATGAACTTAACGGAATAAAGTACCTAGGATGCATTTATACGCTCCCTGCAAAACAAAGTTATATCCATTTACACAAGCACTATGGCAAGTGTACGAACATATATAATCAAATCATAATAAGTGCACATACAAAAGGGAACGCCGTGGACCAATCGCACCGCCACAGATAGTGTCATGCCATTGGTGCATTGGTGTAGTCAAATTTATATACGTATATAGTATTAATCTTGTAAGAATTCTTTGCCAAAATACTTCTCATCCAAGAGAAATATAAGGTAGAAATCTCACAAA
>BQNB010077972.1:0-30680 GCA_026074375.1 Tanacetum coccineum
ACCGGAACTTATTATGATAATACCTCAGTGGAGAATATTATATTTTGGTATTTTACCAATTAGTGATTTTTAATTTTTATGGACAAAATTTTTTATTTTTTGATTTTTTTGGTTTTTTTTAAATTTTTTTTATATGATATGTACTAATAAAAAGAAAAGAAAAATATTTTTGTGTTTTTTAATATGATATATTAATAATAAGATAAGTTCAGATCAAAGTCGGATAGAAATCGTAGCAAATGCCTCCCCGGCAACGGCGCCAAAAATTGATTCGCTGATAGTATATATATAAAATATATAAGAATCAAATCAATGATAAAAAGATTCCGGAAGAGATATTCCCGGGTCGTATGTCCCAACGAGGCTGCAATTGAAATTTATCCTGGTTTGATGAGAAATTGAATGATGGAAACACTGATATGATTATAACTAAAATTAATTAAATAAAACAAGCAAAGGAAATGGGGATCTTAAAAACTACGGGAAACAAAATTAATTATTGGGAAATCCTAAAATTAAATCTAAATTAAATACGGGGAACAGAATCAGGTATCGGGAAACCTAAATACTAAAAATTAAGAAAATAAATGCTAAATTAAATTAAAAATCAAAGGTCGTTTGAATGTCTAAAACGAAATGTAAACCGGTTACAACGCACCGGTATATATTAAAACGGGTCTAAGACTGAAATTTAAGAAAAATTAAGCCTACACTAAATTTTATATTTTTCCTAGACACTAAATGACAAAAGAAAATTTTATAAAAAAGAAAAATATTTTTTAATTAATTTTTGAATTTTTTATGAATTTTTAAAGATTTAATAACTAATTAAACTAAGGAAAATAGAAAAAGACAAAAAATAAAAGTTATAAAAATTCTGAAAAAATAAATAAATAAAGAAAATTCTATATTAAACTTAAAAAATATAAAAATGCCCAAATTTTACTGATTTAAATAAAAGTAATTAAACTAATTAGATTTAAACCTAAATTAATTATTTAATTAACTAAAAGTCTAATGGCTGTTAAACTAAAGGACTAACAGTGAAAAGCAACAAGGACAAACGGGGTAACAGCAAACTGACAAGGGGGAGTAACAGTTGTAACTTTAAAAGATGAATTTACACAAACAGTCCCTGAGAATGACCCCGATTACAAAGTGGGTCCAAACAGCTTATTTTTGAAAACTTATAAAAGCAAACTTATTAAGGGGCTTAAGGGGAACAATTTTTGTAAAAGGCACATAAGCTGTAGTGGACTAAATAAGCTAGAAATGTGAGCTTATGGGCTGACAGCAACTAAATAAGCTTAAGGGCTTATTTGCTTTTTTCTTTGAGATTTAAGTTGCACAATAAGCTAGAAACTAAGGGAAACAGATAATAAAAAAAGCCTTTTTAAAAAAAAAAAGGGCGTATCCTAAATATAAGCTATGGGCATTTAATAAGCCCTAAAATAAGCTGGGAGAAAAATAAGCTATGTTAACAGTTTTAAAAGGAAAACAGAAAAAAGGTGACTTTAAGGCTAGAATAAGCTAAGCTAGAAGGGGAGTTAAGCTACAAAAGTTTGGGGACTTAAAGAACAAGTATTAAGCTATAAAGAAAAGCTATAAGATCCTAAGGCTTAAATGCCATATATAGGCTAGAACAAGGGTGCTGAAGAGATTGGGTCAGCACCAGGGGAGGTGCAAACAGTGAGGTAGGGGCTTTTTGAGCTTATTGCAATAAGCTCTTAAGATCTTTTTAGCCAAAACCAAATACAAACAGATTGAAAGGGTGTGTAATTAAGCTTATTTTCAAAAGATGAGCTAATAAGGCACACTTAAACCTGCTGATATTTGAGCTTAAAGATGGCTATTTTCAAAAACACAAATGCACACATACTCTTGACTTATGCTGCCAAACCAAAGTCAGAACAAGGGGTTGGTTTAAAGGGCTAGAAACAACACAACTTGAGGCCACAAATCACAATTGCTTAGAAGGCTCTATTGCAGCTTGAGCACTTAAGCTCAAATTAGCTTAATGAAAATTTGACAGAATCTAAAATAAACCTAAAAACTTATTTTCAAACCAAAATTGGTAATTTAAGTGGCTTAATAAAGCTTGCACACTCAGCCAAAGTTGGCTGAGTGAGCTTGACCCATGCAAAACCCAAAATGACCCATTTTGGGTCTAAACCAAACACCCCCTTAAATATATAAAAAACGTTTTTAAATGAATTTTAATGAAGGGAAGGCTGAGAAAAGGTGATCACTAGTAAGGTTTTAACAACTTTAACACATTTTGATATGAAATAGACAGAATTAGAGCTTATATAAAACTTGAAAATGCGACAGTTTGGTTATAAGCAATTTTTCAAAGTAAAAACTTTTAAACTTTCATTAAAATAAAACGAATTACAACATAACTTTTAAATTATAGAGCTGAGGTACAACAATGCCTAAAAGAAAGACTTAAAATTAAATTTAAACTAAAACATGGTGTAACATGGTGCTGCTTGGTCTCTCTTCTTTTATAGCAGCTTAAAACCTTTCTGGCTGTGTTGGTCGGCTTGTGTTTTCTTGAATTTATATAAGTCTCAAGGTCTTCACAGCTTCTTTCTTTGTGTTTCTTGTGTGAGGTGAAGCCTCAGCTTCAAATCCTAGCCATTGATTGGTCCTTGTGCTTCCTTTTACTCAATCCCCACCATTGATGGTGCTTCGGGTTTGGGGAGATTGCCAAGGTGGCAACTTTTAGGGTTAGTGGGAAGTGGGGGAATGTTTAGACTGGTTATAGGGTGGATTTGGGTAAAAGAAGGAGAGGTAACATGTGAGGGTGGGGCTTTTTAGGTTTAGGCGGGAAGGGTTGAGAGGGACGAGTTGGTATTGGGTGCAGGTTTTTAAAAGTTTCATTTGCCCAGAAAGAAACCCTCGAGTCTCACTCACTTGCCACTTTGTTCATTCTTTTCTTTTTTTAGTTATAAACAAGTTTAAACAATGGCAAAAGTGACCCTTGTGTATTACACAAAAGGAATTAAAGAAAAAATGAACAAATGACAGATTCGGCCCTTGTGTTTTATAAAGAGAAATTAGTTTTGTAAAATTGCAAATTCAGTCCCTCTCATGTTTAAAACACTTTTCTTTTATAAAACAATTTTCAGAGTTGACAATTTAAGTCCCTAGGGTTTAATAAAAATTGTTTTGGGCCAGGGTTTGGGCTTGGGTTATGTATTGGGCCCAACTGGGTGTGTTTGGGCCCAATAAGGTTTAGGCTTATGTTATTGGGCTTTTAAAGGCCCAATAAAGTTTGGGTGGGTTTTGTGTGTGCAATGGCTGAGATTGGCTGTACAAGGGCTAGGATCGGGTCTTCAAAGTCTTCACAGTCTCTGTCAATTGCACACAAATGGGCTGTTGTCATTGATTGAGAGCTCATTTGGTCTTCACAGTCTTCAATAACATACTATTGGGCTTTCCCGGCCCATCAGATGGGTTGAGATTGCATCCATTAGTATTCTTCAATTACGGCTCCGGTTTTGACTGTTAATTTGTTGAGTTGACTTTGACTTTGACTTTTCTGGTCTTTGGCTTTGATTTGGCTTTGTCCTTCACAGCTTTTCCATTCCGAGTCCGGTTTTGTCGTTTTGGCTTTGTTTTTCGTCCTTTTCTTGGTTATCCGTTCCTGCACAATACATTTAGCAAAACAAGCGTATCTTTGGCATTTTAAGTCCGTTTTTGGTTATTTCAGCTCGTTTTTAAAGGTAAAAGGTATGTGTATTTAAGCACATACCAAAATCCCCCATACTAAGGTATTGCCGTGTCCTCACGCAATGCTATGAAGTAAGCATTGTCTTTAGATAAAACTGCCTTTTACATTGTTCTAAATTGCTATTCTTCCATGCTTATTTAAGTGCTTATTTTTGAGTCACGTTTGCTTATTTGTCTTCATTTTACCTTGTGCATAATCTGTTTTGAGTTTGTTTAAGTTTTAGGCCTGTTATAGCTTCAAATGGTTTCTGCACTTTTCTTAAGGGTGGTTTGGCTAGCAAGTAATTAACATTTAGTTAATACTGCTTAATGTCTTTTGACCTTTAAGTCAACTTTGAAAAGCTCAAATTAAGTTTATAAGTCATCTTAGATAAGTTTTCAAAGCTTAAAAATCATTTTTTAGGTTTTTAGTAATCATATTTTGAATCTGTGGAGTTTTGGTTTAAATTCATAGCTTATTTGCTTAGAAATTTGATTAAGAGCTTGCAAGTGTTGTTTTCTTACTTGTTTTATGTTTAAATGCAGTAGTAAAGAGTTGGACAAGTATGCTTTAGTTTAGTAGTTTTGTGGTTAAAAACTGTCAAAGTAGTTTTCTTTTAGTTTCAAAGCTTCAAAAAGCCCTTTTTTAATCATAGATTCAGATAAGTTAAAGTTAGATTTAGAATTTTAAATTTCTTGCACAAGCTCCTTAGGTGTCAAGCTCAATCTGTTTGAGCTTAAGTATTAGTTTAGAGCTTATTTGATTAGCTTAAAGTAGGCCTGCACTTTGCATTTTGTCTTTAAAAAAACCAAAACTTAACAGCTACTGAGTGTCACAACCATTTTCCATAAGCTTTTTCATAGCTTATTTGTATTTCAAACTCCTTTTCTTTGCTGATTTAGATAGCTTGTTAGACAAGATTTTCAATGGTATAAGCCTTTAAGCCATAAGGATTCATTAAGTAGCTTAAAAACAAGCTCAAAAAGTGCCCTATAGGGTGTTTGGTTCTCATTTTTTGCCAAAAAGCTTGTTTGCTTTTCTGAGCTTATTGGCTTATTGGACTTGCTTATTTGGGTTTTAGTCTTGCTTATTATGTTAGTTTAAGAAACTTGTAGCTTATTTTACTGTAAGTTAAGCTTTTAAAAGCTTATTCCCAAAATCTGCCTTTAAGTTTTAAGTTAAACTGTCCTCTTGCCTTTTCATGCTTTTTAGTATTCGTTTTAGCTTATTTCTAGGTTTATGTGCTTCTTAGATTTAGGTGTTAAGCTGTCTTAGCTTATTTTGCTTTTTCTTTAGCTTATTAAACCCAAAAAGCCAAAACAGTTTAGCTTTTAAGTAAACTGTCATCCTTTAGAGCTTATTTATAGGTTTTTATAAAAAGTAATTTTTCAAAAGTTGCTCATTTTTAGGTCTTAAAGCTTTTTCATAAAAAAAATTTGCAAAAAAAAAACTAGAGAAATTGGGAAGTCATGGGTGAGCAAGGCTCGAACCCATGACCTCCACAACTTCTACCCAGTCTTTACACACACACCACACAACCAACTGCCCTAGGGTCTTTTTCGATTACCATTTACCTATTTTATATTTTATAGTAATTATATGTTTTAGCCAGTTTTACTTATCAGCTTATTTTAGCTTATTTACCTGCTTATTTCAACTGCTTTTTCATATCTTTTATTTTTTTTTAGATTTTAATTAGTTCAAAGTACTTTTTATGAATTTTTTAGATTTTTCCGAATTAGTTTAATATTTTTAATTATTTTTTTTATTGAAACTATTTTTAATTCATATTAAATAAAATAAAAGTCAGAAAAATATAATTCTTTTTTTTTAATTTTCTTTTATCATTTAGGATTGTTAAAAATTAAATTTGCATTTGTAGGGTTAAAATTATAGGATTTAGTTTTTTAAACAACGGGATTTGAATCCCATTATTATTTTTAGTGTTTTATCTTTAATTGCTTTCGTTTTTAGTTTGCCTTTTCTTGTTTTTGCATATTATTAGTAGAAATAGAATCCAAATCAATCATTGACCATTCAATCATGCGATCACGAACTTAATCTCGATTTTCAATTCAAAATTACTCGTTTCAGGGCACGACCGAGAGAAAGGGTTTTTAGGGTTTTACTTTGGTTAAAAGTAATTTCCTTTTTAAAAGCCTTACGGAATTCTTATCATTGATACTTTGTTAATTCTTATATTATATATATTTATATTTATATATATAGTAAAGGTGTTATTTCAAAGACACCAAGATTGATGAGGAATTTAGAGAAGTTTGTTGGAGGGAGAGAATACGGAAATGACTTTAGGCTGCTTGAACGGACAATATGACCTTGTCATATTGTGTCCTTCTCCATATAAGGTCAATTTCTCGTATATTATAAATTTGTGAATATGTAGTGTAAGACTATAATTAGGCATATATATAGTATTTGAGTGCGAATTTTCAAGAATTTCTTAGTAAATTCAAAATTTTTCAAAGTAACGCACTCAAATACCATATTATTCCCTCCTAATTTGTTGAAGGGGTGCATTTAAATTGTTTCTATTAATGGCTTGTTAATAACTAGAATGTTATCCCTAAACCCATAATATTTTTGATATCAATTGATATCCCTAAAATTTCAAAGAGATTTGACAGTTTGATAAGGGGAAAATATGATTAAAATATATGGCCTAAAGATGTAATTTAAAACACTCTAGTATATGATAACCCATATATGTGCTAAACTCTTTCAATTAATCGATGCATATATAAAGGGGGAGCAAATGGTTATGTGTTAGCTGAAATGTGGAAGTGCCAAAGACCGACCATTTAAATTACTGTATTGGAGTAATAAAGTGGTTAAGTTTAGGTATTCCTTCCCATGATCCAACCAGAACCGAAGGGATCTACCTAGGGATATTCCACTAGATAGTGTAGAAGTCCTTAGGTATAAAAAAAGGAGTAAAGTGAGATTAAGGGAAAAGTGCCGACTGAGATGGAGCTAGTACTGGAACAAACCCAACAAGGTACTAGTTATGAAGTCTCGGTAAGCACTGAAAGGGTTGAAGAATTAAAAAGAAAAGTTAAGATAAAAGGTGAAAAGAAAGAAGCCCTCCTTACACTTAGGCAGAAACCAGGTCAATACATCTACTGTCAAGAATCACAAAGATGATTGCTGACATTGAAGACTGACATCATGGACCCAGTGATGCAATGCACAACCCTCTATAGCCACATAGAATCTCTCAAAAGATTTATGTTTCATTTCTTACAGAGATTACACGCATTTCTATCATCTTTCTCATCGAGTAGTGGTTGTATTCGAATGGGGTGGCAGTCTTCTCCTGCCTTCGATTACTAACAACCAAAGTGCCACTATGAGTCTGAGCCAAGGATCATCTTATAAATCTTCATTAGGGGACACTATCCAATGTAATTTTGTTGCTCAAACATTGTGACAACAGTAATAATGTAAGAGTCTACGCAATATCCTGGTGATTTTGACCAGAACATCAAATGATCTTAAGTTGTCACAGTGATGATGGAAATCTCTGCTTGAGCAACATTAAACCAAGCTCTTGGTAGGTGATTTGTATGTATCCTTACACGGATCAAACTTTGTGATACTGTGGTATTCGATTCGGTTCCAACTATGAATTCACGAATGAATTTTGTAATAGAATAAAAACTGTTGGTGTGTCATAAAAACCATTTGCATCTTGACACACCGACTATTTTCTAAATCAATTTTCAATCTTATGTCCATGGGAAGCCTCACAAGGGTATCTGGGCATAGGAAAGCTGAACACAAATTGACGGCTTAATCGGGAAGATAGTAACTTACCGGTTCACTCACCCCTTACCGTGTTTCTACTTTGAGATTTGCTCAGTATAGAACGGCTATTGCAGCTGCGAAAACCCTGTCTAGGAGATTCTTTCGGAATCTTTTAAATTGGGGGGGAGATCACAGGCAGTTATTTATTACTGAGTAACGGGGGAAACAAGGGTTGTTAACAAACCGTATTCCGATGATTGACAAAAGCCACTTTTGTCCATATATGTTGTTTATCACTAACCCATTTATGTAGATTTCCTGACGGTGGTAGCAGTTTTCTGATGACAAGTCGAAGCCAATACCACATGCTCATACTCGACCGACATATGTAAAAACATCATGAAAGCTCAAGTACATGTTTCAAGACATCCGCTACTCTGATACTGTACGTCTTTCTTGAAGTGATGAAGTGTTAAAGTTAAAGAATCTCAAAGAAGTTTCCGTCACTCTGATACCGAACGTCTTTCTCGAAGTGATGAAGTGTTATAGTTAAAGATTTTTAAGAAAGATGTCTTATTCAAGCTTTCAAGAACAGTATGAGCATGTCGGTCCAAAAGTCACAAGTGTACAAGACGGTGACAAGATCACAAGATGATGATAAGATATTATGTTTGGTTGATGATCTTAAAGATGTTCAAGTTCACATTCAAGTCAAGCTATATGGAACAAGCTCAAGCCTAAAGTCAATGATCACTACATCATGTTCACAAGATGATGTAAAAATAACAAATCTACGAGCACAAGACTGAAGACAAAACATATTATGCTAGGTTTAAGTTTTTGTTAAATGGAGTAACCTACCTTAGGGGGGATTGTTTAGAACATAAAAAGTGTCGGTCACTTCCATTATATTGTTAGATAGCTCGTATAGCAATATTTGGAAACTAAATAGTCTAGTAAGGCCCAAGGCCCATGGTAAGCCCATAAGATCCCCATATGGCCGGCCACCCTAGGTATTTATACCCCTTGTGTTTCATGCCTCAGCAACCCCGGCCCCCTCCCCCCCACCCCCCCCCCCCCCCCCGCGCCCCCCATCACACGAGAGTTGTTGTTCAGTGTGTGTCATTTTTCATAATCTAATATTTCCTTTTTCATTTCTCTCTCTAGATGATTTCATCCCTCCCTTTCTCTCTTTTAGTTCTTCATTCATTTTTGATGGTGAAATTATTAATATAGTATTCTACTAATTTCTCTTTCCTGATATCCTTTCTTTTTAGCTAATTTCCAAATAAGCTCTTGCTTATAGCTTATTTTTAGATCCGATCTCTAAAGCTTATATTCTAATAAGCTACTTTGATAGCTTATTTAGACTAGCTTATTTTATATTGTTTTCGATTTAGAGCTTTTTGAGTAGGCTTATTTTAGCTTATTTTTGTTTGCTTATTTTTCTAGCTTATTGTTTTTAGATCCAATCCTTAAACATACCCGTCTCTTGTTCACTTGATTGAACACCTTATGTTTCGGGTGGATTAGATCTAAAAATAATAGATTTATTAGTTTTAGCTTAAAGTTTGTAGCTTTTTAGCTTATTGATTTAGATCTAGTCATTAAATGTAGATCCCGTTCAATATAGATCTTCCTACCCTGTTAAGAGTTATAGCCAATATGGATAGATCTACATAAACTACAGGAGAAACAATGACTATAAACACTTATAAGTTATGCAGAAACTAACTTATAATGCTAAGAAGAATAATGAATATTAATAACTAAACTTTTGTATTAATCTGTTAAAACGATTACAGATTACTAACTATGAGATAGCTTTTTGGTGAGAGATCTATATGTTCTCTAATGCCGTAGGGTTCCTTTTATAAACCAAGGATAAACCCTAACAGATTTACAAAACGCATAAAAGATAATACATATCTTTTCCAATAATATCTCATGCATACTCTAAACTGGTACTAACTATTTTTGTACTAGCGGTTTACATATATTACTTAACGGCTGGTACAAACTATACTGACGTACAAACTTTAACTGTCTGGTTACTAACTTGTTACAGCTATACAGTACTAAGTCAGGGGAAAACATAATTCCTAACAATCCTCCCCTAAACATGTTTGTTGAACTTGTTTAACTTCATGTTTCTCTAATGTAGATATCTTGAATTTCATAGAGGATGTATCCAAACACTCTATCAAATCTTGAACTCAGTGTGAGATAAACTTAAGTACCTTTGATCCTTTCTGTATCATTCTTGGATCTTCACTTTTGATAATACTGAACTCTTATACCTTTATCTTGATCACTTAGCAGCTTACAATCCTTGTCTTTTCAGCTACATGTCATATCTGCAACACAGCTACATCTTTTCTGCAACAATCCAACTAAGTTTGCTTTGTAGTTTTTGGCAAACTACCAACTATTAACGGATTTGATGTTCCTTTACCAGTAGTCGTTTGCTCTGGGATAGCCAATTCTTCATTTGTAAACAAACAAAGGTGAATTAAGAACCTTATAGTTTTTAGTAAACTACCAACTATTAATGGATTTGATGTGTCTTTACCAAAAAATGTTTGCTTTTAGACTAGTCAATGCTTCATTACCATAACATGGTGCATTGATAACCATATAGTTTTTAGCAAACTATCAGCTATCAACAAATTTGATTTGTCTTTACCAAGAACTGTTTGATCCTGGGACAAGTGGTATTAGAGCCTGTAGAGAAACTCTGAGTAAGAAGAACTAAAAACCCACCAGTTGTATTCCTCTACCTTACAAATCTTATCTATGGCGGATCTGATGATGATCTAATTCACCACCACCACCCACCTCTTCCACAAACAAAACACCACACAACAAACTCCTCATACAGTATCAACCATCAAGCTGCCTATTCTCAAAAAGGGAGAATATGATATATGGGCTATGAAAATGGAACACTATTTGGCCCATACAGACTATCCAATCTGGGAGGTTATACAAAATGGGAATGGTCCTGTATCAATCACTACAGATACACAAGGACAAATTAAGGTTTTGCCTCCCAGAACTGCAGAAGAAATTGTAGCCAGAGAAAGAGAGAGAAAAGCAAGGACCACCTTGCTTATGGCTCTACCAGAAGATCATCTTGCTAAATTCCATAAGATGACTGATGCAAAAGAGATGTGGGATGCCATCAAATCTAGATTTGGTGGAAATGACGAATCCAAGAAGATGCAGAAGTATATCTTGAAGCAACAGTTTGAAGGATTCTCTGTATCCAACACAGAAGGGCTTCACAAAGGCTATGACAGGTTCCAAAGTCTTCTGAGTCAATTAGAGATTCATGGAGCAGGTGTATCCACTGAGGATGCAAATCAAAAATTCCTAAGATCTCTACCTTCTGCCTGGTCACAAGTTTCCTTAATTATGAGGACCAAACCAGGAGTGGACAGTCTCAGCTTTGATGATTTGTACAATAATCTAAGAGTCTTTGAGAGTGATGTAAAAGGCTCTACTGCATCATCCTCTAGCCCGCAAAATGTAGCATTTGTCTCTGAGAACACCAGCAGTACTAATGAAGTTAGTACCGCTTATTGTGTTCCTAATCCTTCTGGTCAAAACTCACAGTATGAACAAACATCATCATACTCATTACTTGCTAATCAATCAAGTTGCCCTCAACTGGATCATGAGGACTTGGAACAGATTGATGAATATGACCTAGAAGAAATGGACTTGAAGTGGCAAGTGGCCATGATCTCAATGAGAATGAAATTTTTTTACAAAAAGACTGGTAGAAAGCTACAATTTGATGCAAAAGAACCAGTTGGCTTTGATAAAACCAAAGTTGAATGCTACAATTGCCACAAGACAGGGCATTTTGCTAGAGAGTGTAGAATCAAGGGAAATCAAGATAACAGGAGGAGGGATGCATGGAATTCTCATGAATTCTGGAAACAAGGATGGAGCAAACTGAGCAAATAGGAGATTCTAAGGCAATGGTGACAGTTGATGGAGAAGGTAGTGGATATGTACAACTCATTCAAAGATGAAGATTATCATTGATGGCTTGCAACAGTCTTACTCAGACACAAGAGAAATTTCTTGTTCATCTAAGTGTAAAGATCCTTAATTCTAAACTAAAAAAATGTATGAATGCTCAGAGAGACAACTTAATGATGCAGTCATATAAATAAATGGCATATTCCAAGGTACTTAAGAAAGTTGAAGCAAAGTCTGTGCTCATCAACAAGACAACTTGGTAGGAAGCAAAAGATAAAGTTATGCAAATAATTTAAGTAATGATAAAACAGATGTTCTCACATAACCCATAAGAAATAATTTGCAAAGCTCAAAAGAAAAAGAAGATTTAAAGCTAAAGTAGAAAAATGGCATAATTCTTCTAAGAATCTTGGTAAAACTGCTAATACCCAAATGAGTGCTAATGATAAGTTTTGGACTTGGGTAAGGGATCATAGGATATGATGGTATTATTGAGTTATGAGAAATAAAGTAATGCAAAGTGTTTTTATAATAAAAGAGAGTGATATGAAAAACCAACCTTGAATGATAGGGTTTGCAGAAGGAATGCAATTGCTGTACCCCCACCCATTACAGTGGAATTAAAATGCCCACTGGACCAGAAATTGAAATATATTACTCTCATTTTTACATATGGTCCAAAAACAGACTCCCCAAGTAATCTGAATCCCAATCAAGAGAATGTGATACATGTGAATCAAACATTAGTACAGAACTTCAGAATTAGTGTCCTGAACCGTTGTCAAAGAAACTAATTTAGAAAATCAACCTAAGGTTTGGTATGAATGCCCTATCATTGAGAGTATAATCATATAGTTGATGAAGAGTGTGTGTAATATACCAACAAAATCAACAAGAAACCCCTAGATTTACTAACATACAGTAAAAAATCCTAGGGAAAATGTTCATTAATCAGTGTACACTAAGACCAAAAACCAAAGGTTAACAAGAATGATTGGGGTATGGTTTGGCTGTAAGAGCAAGTTTTGTATGTGGTAAGTCTTAAAATCATATGATTAGAGATTGTGACTTTTCATTGAGAAGAGGATTGCGCGAAAAGCTGACTTAAACAATGTTGAAAAAATTTGCATAAGTGAATAAAAAAAATCAAATTGTTCCTTCACAGAACTAACTCGAACTGGTATAGATCCATGTTAATACTGCTATAACTACGTACTAAAAGATTTAGTACTGCTAGGCAAAGTGTTAACCCAGACAGTACAAACAAGTACTAGCATGCAAGATATATACTATTAAGCACTATGGTGAATGGAGTTAGACCACCAACATGTTTTTTATAAAACTCATTCATCTTTAACAAGTCCTGTTCAAAAAGACAACAGTACTTAGACTATAAATTTTCAAATCAAAAGTTAAAACTGCTAAGGTAAATGCAGATAGTACTGTTGGGGGAAAAAAGGGAAACTGCAGTTAAGCCCTCAGTCAGGTTAAATTTGGAGACCACAAAAACCATGGTGGATCCAAATACAATAGTGGATTCCAGTCTTGGGAAAAAAGTTACACTTTCAAAGATCTACTAAGGTAGAACTCAAGCCCAAACAGGCTTGGGACCCTAAAAGAAACTAATCCTCTTCTTTTAATGTAACAGGATTATCCACATAGAGCATTAAAGAATAAAGGAATGTTGAAAGTGGATGTTCCAGGCACATGACTAGAAACAAGGGCCTACCTGATGAATTTCCAGACTTATAATGGTGGCCGTTGCTTTGGAAGGTAGTAAGAGTTATTAAACAGGTAAAGAGTCAAATAAAAACAGAAAGTTAGATTTTGAGGAAGTATGTTTTGTGAAAAGAACTTCAGCATTTTCATCTCTTTTCTGTGTCATAAATATTGACAAAAGACAAGTTCTGTTTTACAGACTCTGAATTCCTTGTTTTGTCTTCTGCGTTAAGTTTACCTATGAAAAGTCAAGTATTAATTAAAATCCTAACAAAATAACATTAACATTTCAATTAGAGAACATAGTGTCTTCAGGAGGATGGCTTGTGTATAAATTGCAAAGGCTTACAACTGATTAATCTAACAAATGGCATAGGAGATTGGGTCATGTTAATTTCAAAACCTTAACAGACTTGTGAAGGGAAACCTTGTCAGAGGTTTACCTTCAAAGATTTTTCAAAATGACCACAACCTTGTGTTGCTTTCAGAAAGTAACAACACAAGGCCTCTTGTAAGGCCAAAGCAGTAAAAGCTCTATTAGCCACACCCTACAAATTACTCATATGTAATTGTGGACCTACATCTGTAAGAGCTAGAACCAGTAAGACCTATAGCCTTGTAATCCCTAATGAATGTTAGCAGGTTTAGAGTTGGTATTATTCTTAAGAACTAAGGAATAAAAACTAGTGCAATCCTTAAGACTTTATAAGACATATAGAGAACCAATTGAAATCAAAAAGTTAAGACCATAAAGATGATAATGGTACAGAATTTAAGAACAAGGAGGTTATTGAATTCTGTGGGATAAAAGGGATCAAGAGGGAATATAGTAATGCCAGAACTCCACAACAAAATCGAGTTGCTGAGAGAAAGAACAAGACTCTTATTGAGGCTGCAAGGACCATGCTTGCAGATTCATTTTTACCTAACACTTTTTGGGCTGTAGCAGTTAGTACTGGCTTGTATGTTCTAAATAGGATTATGACCAAGCCTCAAAATAAACACCTTATGAACATTACTGGTAAGATACCAATTATAAGTTATATAAGACCTTTGGTTGCATAGACCATCTATTAATACCATTGATCACCATGGCAAGTTTGCTTGGAAAATCAAATAATGTTTTAGATGGGTAATCTCTACAAAGCAAGGCTTTTAGGGAACAATTTAGAAACCTAAAAGAGGTTTAAAGAAAACCTGCACATTCAACTTCTTAGAGAACAAACCAAATGTGCAGGAAAAGACCAACTTGGCTTTTTGAACTTGATTATTTACCTGATCTATGAATTATCATCGATTGTTCAGAGAAAAAAAGCAAACCTACATGCAGGTCAACAAGAAGTATAACCAAAATGCAGGTACAGAAGAGATTATTGATGTGGGGGATTCTGACAAAGAAGATGACTCTGCTCAAGACTGTTTTGTACTGCCAATATGGCCTTCTTATTCTTCAACAAATACTCCAGCAGTTCACCCGATCAATAATAGAACAGGTCCAAAGGGAAGAACAAGTCTTTATGGATGACCTTGAAAGACTTAAGAAGCAAGAAAAGGAAGCTTATGAGGAAGCTGAAGCTCTCAGGAAGAAGTTTGAAACCTTGGTTATAAAAGAAGGAGCTGCTAAGCCTAGCAGTACTAACATTTTTAGTACTGTTAGCACACCAGCTAAAGCTAGCAGTACTAACCTAGTTAATACTGTTAGCTTACCAGTTAGTACTGCCAGTCCTCATGAGGGACTATCTCTTGCTGATCCAACACATTCTGAAGAAGATGATTCAGAAATACCTCCACTTTAAGAAATTTGATCAAAGTCAACTTGATGGCTTTTCACTACTCATCTTTTGATGAGGGTGCAGTGGCTGACTTCACAAACTTAGAAACTGTTGTGAATGTTAGTCCTATTCCCACATCAAGGATTCACTCCACTCATCCTAGAGCACTTATTCTAGGAGATCCAAACTCAGCAGTACAAACAAGAAGCAAAGTCAATACAAGTTCTGGAGCTCATGCTTTTGTTAGCTATGTTCAAAAGCAAATAAAACTAACCATAAGGACTTTCATCATTTTATTTTGCATGATTCGGTCTCAACATGAACCCAAGAAGATTTCAGAAGCTCTTGAAGATGAAAGCTGGGTTGATGCTATGCAAGAAGAATTGTTGCAGTTCGAGATACAAAAGGTTTGGGTCTTAGTAGATTTGCCTTATGGGAAGAAGGCTATCGGTACTAAGTGGGTTTATCAAAATAAGAAGGATGAAAGAGGAGTGGTGGTCAAAATAAAGCAAGGTAGTTGCTCAGGGTCAAGGCAAAGAGAATGTAATAACTATGATGAGGTTTTTGCTCCTGTGCTAGACTGAAGCATAAGATCTTTTCTGGCCATTGCCACATATATGGGTTTTGTTAGTCATATCAAATGGATGTTAATGAGTGCTCTTCTTTAAGGGAAGATTGATGAAGAGTTCTATGTGACGTCAACCACGCAAAGTTTCCTAAACCTAAACATCCTCATAAAAGTATATAAAGTTGTCAATCTCTCTAATTCTACATCAAGCTCCAAAGCCTGGTATCTACTTTATCTACTTTCTTATTGAAGAATTAAACAAAAAGAGGAAACATTGACAAAACTCTCTTCTAAAGAAGGACAAACATGATATCAATATCAGATCAAAGTCTATGTGGATGAATTCACTTTGGGTCTACAAAGAAATCTTGGTGTGATGAGTTTTGAGGCATTAATGAAAGTAATTTCAAATGAGTTCATGGAGAGCTCACTTTCTTCTTGCTTACAATTCAAAGAAAAACCAATGGTATCTTTATTAGTCAGGAAAGTATATTCAGAGAATCCTAAAAAGTTTGACTTGCAAATGGTAAAAGACTGCTAGTACACCAATTGAGACTACTGAAGCCTTTAGTCAAGATAGGAGCCAATGATGTGGATTTCATCTTTATAGAGTCCATAGATTGGCTCTTTAATTTATCTGACGCTTCTAGACCTGACATTATGTTTTAGTCTGTGCTTGTTCTAAGGCTTCATGTAACCCAAAGACTTCCCAACTAAGGTGATCTCAAAAGCATTTTAGTACCTAAAAGGGCAAACCTAAACTGGGTTCTTGGTAACCTAGATTGACTCCTTCATTTGACCTGAATCCTCTCAGATAGTGATTATGCTGGAGCAAATCATGACAGAAATCCACAACAGGAGGTTGTCAATTTTCTTGCAGGAGACTCATTTCTTGGCATGAAGAAGCAACCATTATAGCTACTTCTACTTACAGAGGGCAGAATATTTGCTGCAGCAAGCTATTGGTAAGTTTGTGTGATTCAAAATCTCAAATGTTAGACTATGGTTCAAATTCATGAACACAAAGATCTCACATGATCCAATGAAAGCACAATGTGCTTGTAAAAGAATCATGTATAACATTCCAACACAAACACATTGCAATTATGCACCATATCTATAGAGGATTGCCGAATGAAAAGAAAACTCAATCATACTGCTAAAAATCCACACTGCGATGGCAATGATACTGATTAACTCACCAAGGCATTTAATGTTAGTAGATTTTCAGTTCGTTGGTAGATACTATTGGGATGAAAAATCCATAAGTTGCTTGTTACAGGAGGCAATACCTGTGTTGTATACTTATGTATCAATAATACATGTAAACCAAAGAATAAATTGCATTTCCAGAGATTTATAAGAAGAATAGAAGATTCATTACAGAAGGGTTACTGGAAGGACTGCAGCACTCCTGCTACCCTCATTGGTTCATATTCTTTGGTGGACAATAAAGTTAGTACCGCCAGTGCCAAACCTAAGTACCAGCTAGGCAAAGTTTTGTACCGGCTTTAAAGAGAGGTAAAAGAAAATACCGCCAAGGGTACAAGTAAAATTAAATGTTTACCTTGAAAAAAAGGTCGTCCTAAAACCTCTTAAAAACCCCATATTCATTGCGCAGTTTCGTACGCTTCTCTCTCTAACCAACAACGCAATTAAATCCAAATATCTCTCTTCACGAAGTTCTTTCTTTCAATAACAATGGCGTTCTTGAGATTCATGTTCGAAGCATAACATCTGATCGCAAACTGTTGGAGACGATTCGGAAGGAACGTAGAGAATTCACAGAGTATTATTGACGTTTCTCAAGCAAGTTAAATTTCATCAAGCTCTCACTGAAATCACAGTATATCTTACCTACATTTGTTGACCAGTTTTGGACTCGAGCTAAGTCCACAACAATCAACTAATGTTTAAGGGCCAATTTACTGTCAAGCAAGCTGGCCAAGGCTGAGTCAATCTCTGATGCATCAATAAAAAGTGATCTCAATTTGATGATTTTTTTTTTTATGCGAAGGGATATATACAACATTACCTAATTAGGCCATCTTGATGCTGATACAGCAAATGGGTTAATAAGTGAGGGGATTTACATGTTAACTTTTAATAAAGCTTTGTTTTCAACCCCAATGAGGTTTTTAATTCAACAATAAATCATTGTCTTAGTTCCAAAAGCACCACTTGGGATCAGTTCCTACAAACATGCCCACTGCTGTATTAATCTTAAACATCAAATCAGAAGAGAATAATTTCTAAAATTCATCCATAAGATTACCATCTCTATACACTACAACGGAATGAATAACTCGACTCAAATAACTAGTATGCGTTAAATATGAAAACATACAGATCTTGTCCATTTATCCCACGTTCTTATATTTCTAACTTTCTCTTAAAAGTAAACAAATCTAGACAAATGGGTCTGTAACTTTACAGATCATTCTTATCTCTATCATAGTTAAATAATTATAACTCAGTACAAGTGCGTTTCTTTCTCATTCAATATGATATAACACAAGACAAACACTCTGCTCCAGAAGAAGAAGATGTACACCCCTATGATCATTGCGACTATCAAATACCAACTCGCATTCGAGGAGAGTCATCACCAAAATAACATCAACTAACAGCTCCCAGAGCGCGGAGCTGATGTCCAGCTTCCCTCACTCTCACAAAGACATCTGAATGCACTACATACACCATTACCCCTGCTCCTACTAGTGAAGTACCTTATTAAGACACACAACTGACCTCATCTCCTCTCACACTAGTGAGGTACCTAATTAGCCATCATCCTGACCCATTCCCCAACCTTCACCACACTACCATTCCCTGATTCTATCCCAGAATCTTTGGAGAGAATCTTGAGGTCCATTTCATCCAGTGATAAATCCCTTCAGGCAAGAGGATGTAACAATGACTATCGGCAAAGGCGTGTCAATGATATTTGTCTAACCTTTATGTCAATAGGTTTTCTAGATTCAGTCCAAGGTAAATACAACCTTAGAAGCGGCTCAGATCACAAAGCTCCAAGAATCAAGCTAACCCTGTCAACAATCACCATGAAAAAGCATATAGAAAAGTGTCTCCTTGAAGCAAAAGATACCCAAGAAAGAGCTTCTATCAAATAAACAATCTGTGCACAAAGATACTGTATCCAACAAGGGATGAATTGCAAAAGGTGAATCATCAGTTCAAAAGATCCACTGTTATGAAAGCCTGAAGATACAGTTGATTACATAGACACCGAAATGCTCAGTAGATAGAATGGAGACAAGAGAAGTAGTATAGATGAAACAAGTAATAATTTAGGAGAAAGCACATATTAACTGAGAGAAGTCCTTTAGTTGCTGACAAGAAGAGATTATATTCTGACATATGAAAAAGTTAGTACTGACAGACCAATAGTTAGTACTGACGGATTCAAAGTTAGTACTGACAAGCACATTGAAGGTACTGATGAACAAGTTGAAGGGACTGAAGAACAAGTTGAAGGGACTGAAGAGAAGAATGAAGGTATTGAAGAGCAAAATAAAGGTACTGAAGAGACTATTGTAAGGTACTGAAGTAGCACATGAAGTATAGCGAAGAGATCTTTTGAAGGTACTGAAAGCACATTGAAGGTACTGGAAGAGCAAGTTGAAAGTACTGATGGGCATAAGAAAGTACTGAAGAAGAAATTACTCCTCAAGCCACTCAAACAATCCACACAACCACCCACTACATGATATTTTGGAGATAGAAATAAACAATAGCTAAGGTACTCCACAACATGAAGTCAACCAAAGCTTTTCTAAAGAAAAAGATAAAAAGGTGTAAATGAAGATGTTGAAGATAGCAGAAAGACCAAGGCCTACTAACGTAGCAAGATCACTTCTCACAATAAAGCCTCTACCAAAGATTGATCCAAAAGACAAAGGAAAGAAGAAGAAAGAAGAGAGATGATGAATCTCAAAGTGAATCTGAAGGTATTCCTCAAGCTGAGGAAGAAGTTTAAGCAGCATGACAAGAGATGCTAAGAGTTGGACTAGGAAAAGTGCAAAAGAGTGGAGAAAAGAAGAGGAAAGAAACAAAGTAGCTGAAGAACAAGCTTGCAAATTGAATAACGTTATAAATACATTGATGATATAAAGGCAAGGATTGAGAGGCAGATAGACTTCTTGCTGAGAAACTTCACATAACAAGAAAGGAGATCAATTCAACTCTAAATGATAGAGCTAAGTTCCTTCATGATACAAATGCTGCGCTCAAGAAAGTTCCCTTGCCAACAAAGATCAGAACTATAAGAATAAACCACCAACCCAAGAATCAACTCATGAAATCAAATGATGACCTACTTGAAGCATGTGGGAAACTACAAACATGCTGAATTGAAAATCAAGAAGTTTGAGGAAGTACAAGCTTTGTATGAAAAGATTAAGAGGTCTGATGAAGATTTCATCTCTATTGGATCTGCTGAAGATGAAAGGTTATCAAAGTATGATGAGAAAGAGTTGATTTAATTCTAAGAGTGAAGTGATTCAAGGAAGAAAGCAAAGTAAGAGTTCAGAGAAAATAAAGAAGAAAGAAGTACTAGACAAAAAATGAAACTTGGTACTAGGAAAAAGATGAAGTCAAGGAAAAAAATATAAAATTCAAAACACGTCTGAAGATGATAGCGTGACAAAAGAAGAATGATGAACGGAAAGATTGCACTTAAACCATAGATTTCCAGATAAGAAAAAGAAGTGGACTATGAATAAACATTGACATGAAAAATCCTATCAAAGAATAGAAACAGATTGTCAAGGAGCTAGACCATAAACAAATCAAGCTGAGCACCTTGAGGAGATTAATCTAAATGTGGTGATTAGGAGTAATGGACAGAAAAGATACTTAGTACTTTGATGACAGTATTATCCAATAATTGTAAGAGAAGATCTTAATATGTTGGTATCAACTGGTAAAGGAAAAATACCCAAGATGAGATACCTGAATGATTTTGACAGAGTTCTTGGGTATGATTTGATGGTAATTCAATCCTGATGATAAAAATGAGTTTTTGGAATGCAACAGCAAGTATTGGAAGAATGTGGGGGGGGGGTTTGGAAGTTTTCATGGTTCCTTCAAGCGAAGGCATACCTTAGTTACTGAGCACAGGTTTAGTCCATGCATAAAGCTGGTACGAATTATCCTTGCGAAAGGAAGTACTGTATGACAAATGTTGGAAATTGAAGTTAATCTGAAGAAGGAATACTATAGCATTAGAATTTATTAAATTTGTTTAAGGAAGAATACTTGCAGAGTTAGAATCTAAAGAGTAAGGACGATGGGATAAGAGAGGGGTTTGAGTGTTGGTTAAACACCACACAACAAATGGTCATCATTTCACCATGCATAACAGGCAAAAGAACTGGATAGTCCAAAGCAAACATCTTGTGGTAAAAGACTTCCTCAATCCTGTTTTTATTGTTGAGCAATTTACCAAAAATTAGTTAAGTTCTCAACTCACCTTGCTTCTGGTGAAGAGAGTTGTCTTTATATTTTGAGTGCTAGTCCATGATCAAACAGTCTCAATTGGAAAGACTACTCAAATCTGTTGATAGCTGACAGTTTGCTAAAAACTATATGGTTTATCAATGCACCATAAATTATTTACAATGAAGCATTTGCTAGTCCAAAAAGCAAACGGTATTATGGTAAAGACAAATCATTCCGTTGATGGTTGACAGTTTATCCAAAAACTGTATGTGTATAGTAACTCACCAATGTTTTTTAAAAAAAAGAGTTCACTATTCCCAGAGCAAACGGCTACAGTTAAAGGAACATCAAATCCGTTATATTGGTGCTGGTAGATTGCCAAAAACTATACAGCCAAACTAAGTTGGATGTTGCTGAAAAGAATTTGCTGAGTTTGCTGAGACGACAAAAGTTGCAGCAGAAGAAGGATAGAGTTTTTACAAGCTCAAGAAATGATATGAGGTATGGATACATCCTCTTATTGCATAAAAGAAGGATTGTGAAGAACAGAAGTTAAAGAGTTCAACAATCATTTAAGGAGGAGTGTTAGGATTTATTTTTTATTAAGTTTAGTAACCAGAGCATACAAATAGTTAGTACGATAGTTATAGTTATACCGACAGTACAAAATGTAAATACTGATCGAATATTTTCAGTACCGTAGCTAGAAAATAGTTAGTACCTTTTTAAAACAGATGTGTATGAGATATCTTAGTAAAAGATAAGAATGCGATATGTAAAGACTTTTCTGTTAATGTGTTTATCCTAAGTTTATAAAAGGAACCCTTGTGCATAGTTAGATTCGTCCTCAAGAAATCTCATAGCAATATCAAAATCTAAAATAGTTAGATAACTGTAAGTGTTAAAAGCAGATTAATAGAAGTCGTTATTTAGTTAATACATTGTTATTTTACTTAGAACGTGTGTTGCGATTCCGCGTACCAACATATTGGTAATTCATAATCAGTGTTTCTATATAGCACAGATGATATTAATATCATCTTGGCTATCATCCGTAATAGGCTGCAAAGATCTATTCATTTAGGGACTCACATAACTTTCTTTTAGATATTAATAAATGAATGAAATGTTAACTTTGTTATAGGATTTTTGGTATATTATTACAAGGTTAGTGTATATTTATTAGTTTGTTACATATTTTTCTATAGTAATTCACTTAAATTAAGTACATTGTTTTAAGCCAACTAATTACCTTAAACAATTGTTAAAACGTTAAAAAGAGCATTTTTTAGCTGTATATGTACCAAAGACTTTATAATATTGTAATAGAAATATGAATTTTAAATGTTTAGGACAGGAGTATATATATAACAGCGTTTCTTCAGGGGTCGTGCAATGTGGGGCGGCCACTCAGGGCCCTAAAAATTTTAGGGTCGTAAATTTGTCTCGTTAGACAAAATAATATGACTGATACACAAATGTTTCTCGAAGAAAAAAGTATTTAGATGAGAAAATATCTTAATTGAGTAATAGGTTAAAGGTTTTGGTAACTAATTTGCATTATAGCTTATAAACACTTGACACTTTATATATAACATATCTTCTCGAAACGCATCATTATGTAATTTTTTACAAGGCCCTCAAAAAATTCAAAAGTTCTGGGACGCCCTTTAAAAAAATGGTAAATTACTATTTCATGCTAACTATTTCCATAATTGATTATTTTAATCGCCTACTCGGTAATAATAGTTCACGGTGTCAAATTTGTAAAAGGATTTGTACATATTAACCTATTATACAATATGGGCGGAGCTGATGACGTCATTTTTAGCTAAATTAATATGACCTGTTAATGAAAGATCGTTTTGAGAGAGTTTGGTTATATCATATATAGAATATGGGATGCTGATAAGTAAGTATAACACCGTCTCAACTGATTCCCATTAAAACATTATTGCTATCTTCGTGGTTGTAATTTTAGAGTCCGGGTTTCTTCTCTACCTACCTTGATTTGCACCAAATATATACCGTGTAACCAGATCATTCTTTCACCAACCTTAATGCATGGTCCAATGTTTCATCTCTCTTAGTAAGTGCAACTATCCTCAGAATTTTTCACCTAAAATCCTTATATTGTGAGGTTAGTTCTTTTGTTATATATTAGGTTATTGTTTTAGATAGTTAGAAGGTTATATAATCTATTGATCGATGATGTTTTTTTAACATTCGATTAAGTTTGCGGATATTTCATGTAGAGTAACTCCTTGCATATTCTAGGATGTTTTAGAATGAAGATAAATGTGCATGCATGTATTTGTTTAAGAACTTAGCTTGATAGAAATTGTTAATGTGTTTATGTATGCATGTATATCGAATGAATGTATATGTATAGTTTTTTTTCTTTGATTTTGGTTCTTTAAGATTTAGAATGACGATAATGTCAATGTTTTTTAATGTGATGTTGTTAGCAATAATAATGATGATTGTTTTGAAATTTTTCTTTTACTTTGTTTTAGGTTTAAACAATTTTTTGCAATGCGTTAACTATTTTGAATCAGGGATTTGCTGTTGAATTGCCGTAAGGATGTGTATTAATGTAAACCATTGTTTGCGTATTGTATGAATTTGATAATACGATAGGTTGGTGAAAGTTGTTTCTGCCATTCTTAGATATTTAATGGCACATAGTTTGGATATGCACTTATAGAAAAGTCTTTGCGTAAAAGCAAGCTGATGACAACACATAATGACTATTTTATAGATCAAATATCCCATGTACTTAACCCATTTGTATAATATTGCAAAGAATTGTTACTTATATCGAGCTTTATATTTGAGCCTAGCAATTGCAGTAAATTGAAGAGAGTACCTTTGTAAAACAGTTAACTAAAATGGACGCCAATCACGGAGCATAAACCAAAGATATATTGAATATTCCTTTTTGAAGACCAATACGCCAACCAATCAAGAAGATACCGGCGTATCTGATGCTGCACTCACTAAAGACACAAAGGAACAAGATCAATACGCCGTAATCCAAAGAATGAATACGCCGTAACAAGCGTATATTGGAACAAAAAATCTTCTGCAAGATATCAAACGCGGTCCTACTCAAAAAACCACGATAAACCGTATCAAAGGCATTGGATACGCGTATCTACCATATTCCAACCATAAAATAGAAAACTCAAACACTAGTTTTAAGTGTGACATCAAATGAGTTTTTAGTGTGCTAAATCATATTCTCGATACCTAAACCATAAAAGTCAATTTTCAGAGGAGAAAAAGAGCAGAAGAGGTCGAGCAACGCGATTAATTCCATAGGAGACAACGTGTAATTTCTTATACTCTTGTAATCGTTCAGTTTTTGGTATCATTCGTTAACTCGGTTAGTTTACCTTGGCTAAATCATTACTTTTGTATTAATTATGACGTTTGAAGGCTAATACCTTCGGGTATTAGCCATTGTTATGAAGATCTTAATGTTTGGTTTGTTTATCTCGATTTCTTAATTTATCGTTGAATTGCTTGTTTATGTTTATCATCATACTTGTTTACGTGCTTTTGTATGCGACCTATCATTCAACTGGATCTAGTGATACGGACCAAGTAATCTAGATACCGGGATAGCTCTCCATATAGTGATTTATACATCTAGATCAATAGGATCACAATTAACGACCTATCTTCACCCTTTGATTGTGAGCTTAGTTGGGCCATAAGGTGACCTTGGTATCAACAAGTACATTCTAATCAATTGGTAAAGACTTGGTTAGTGGACTACTAGTGTATGAATTGCCATTAAGCAGTAAGTAGGTAAAGTCTCTATGAGCTAGGGTTTAACAAGATCACCATTGCCTTAATCCCTAAGATAGATTATAATCAGCAAATAAGGATGCTTTATGCGGATGCGTTTAATTGTGACAGAATTCTACGTGTCTAGGTCTTAGGAAGAAGTCCCGCCTAAGTCTTAAGAATGATATGCCGCTTCGAGATAAGTAATCATTGCACTAATAAACAAACCAACGTTCTGATTGGATTAATAATGGTTAATACAGTTTTCTTATATTTGGCTAGACCGCTCTTTTATCTTCTGTTAATTTGCTTACGTGGGTTAAAGTGTCTTGAATTGGTTTTAGTCACCACCAAACCTGTGCTAGTCTCTCAGGCTGAAAACCCCCCATTTTCATTAGATTTAGGTTTAACATAGGTTTAGCATAGATTAGACTAACTTAGATTAGAAAAACCAAAGTATTAAAAATTAAAAGATTTAACTTTGCTCCAAGTGTTCGACACCCTACTTACCACGAAACTCCCACCGACCGGGTACACTGCCCGTTAAAGTATTGTTTTTGGTTAAGTCAGCAAAATATAAATTTAAAACTTGAATCACAAATCACACCCCTAACTACAACACATCAAGTTTTTGGCGCCGTTGCCGGGGAGTGAGAATTAATCTTGATTTTTATCTGATATTTTGTTTTTTAGATTAGATTAGATCTAACCCTTAGGATTAGTGTAATTTAGATTAGTGTATAATTATGTATATTCTATTTATTTATTTGTAAATTTGTATGTTTAATTGTTTGCGTATTTAATTGCTTTTCCTAATACACTGTTCTGGTCGATAACTGATACGGTGTATCCACTTCCATTGGATACGACGTATCTAATTTTCTATCCAATACATCGTATTCATTCAAAAATATTAATACGACATATTCAGTTCCATTGAATACGACGTATTGACTATCTGATACATTAAAAGATTTTGCATTTAATTTCTGTATATCTGTGTTTTCTTTCTCCTGAGCCCATCCTACTAATTGTTTATCTCTTGTTTCAGGTAGTGCATGACAAGAAGTTCGACTAAGGAACTATTTAAACCTTTTAAGGATCCGGAATGAGAATTTTGATCATCTTGGAAGCACTTCAAGACATTAAGTCTTAACGAATCAAGATCGCCTGATTTCGATCAGTTTTCTAACCAAATAGAATACTCGGAGGAAGAGGTTGCGGAAACAATGGCGGAAACTATGAAACAATACATGAGCAAAACTCGAGCCGACTATGGATCGGGAGTTGCTAGGCCTAAGATCGAAAACAAGGATAATCATGAACTGAAAGGCTAATTTCTCAAGGAACTACGAGCCAACACCTTTAGCCGTTCAGATCATAAAGATGCGAACGAACATATTGAGAAAGTTTTTGAGATCGTGGACTTATTCCACATCCCCAATATTACTATAGACCAAGTGATGCTTAGAGCCTTCCCCATGTCCTTAACTGGACCTGCAATTCGTTGGCTTAGAAACAAACCATCTGGTTCGATTACAACTTGGGGAGATCTGAAAACTAAGTTTTTAAGCAAATATTGCCTACCTGCTCGTACTGCAAAGAAAATGGAGAAGATCAACAACTTTCAGCAAGAGCCGGATGAGAAAACCTCTATCAAGCTTGGGAGTGATTTAAAGAACTCTTGATGAAGTGTCCTCAACACTATTTAACTGAGATGCAAGAGGTAGTCTTGTTCTATAACGGGTTGAATGTTCCAACTAGACAGATTCTTGATTCAAGAGGAGCCATACCATCAAAGACTGCTGCTGGTGCTAAGGTAGCCATCCAAGAAATGGCTGAATACTCTCTAAAATGGCACAATGGAACATCAAGGACCAGAAGTAATGAAACTTCTGACGGATTAGCAGCCATACAAGCACAACTCAACAATCTCAGAAGAGAAATCAAGAAAGTGAATGAGAAAGTTTATGTTGCTCAAGTAGGTTGTGAACAATGTAAAGGTCCCCACTATACCAAAGATTGTCCACTCAAGGAAGAAGGGAAAACCCTAGAGGAAGCTTACTACACATAATTTGGTACACCTTTTCAAGGAGGGAGATATAGAGCAACTGCTCTAGGATTTTATCAAAGGAACAACACGAATCCTTCGTACCGAGAACGAAGGCAATCTATGGAAGATACCTTGAGCAATTTTATGAGTGAATTGGCAAAAATACATGAGGAGAAATCCAATTTAATCAAAGAGATCCGAGCTTCAACGGATGTTTACATAAGGAACCAAGGAACATCAATTAAAACTTTGGAGATCCAAATCGGGCAGATGAGCAAGGTCTTACATGAAATAGGATTGAAAGTTTACCAAGCTCAACTGAAACTAACCCAAGAGACCATGTCAAGTCAATTTCAACTATTGTCGAAGCTGATTCATACCCAATACGCCGTATGGATCCTCCCAATACACCGTATCCCCTAAACAGAACCGTACACTAATGTACGAGACAAAACAAATGACAATCCCGTTTCTAAGTCGTTTAAATGGTTACTACTGTAAAGAAAAGAAGAGATCATATGGAGCACAATTCTCGAAAGCTTACTCTGAAGCTTCACATATCAATAATTCTATACCCAGAAAAGAGAAAGACCCAAGGAGTTTCACTTTACTTGCTTTATTAATAAATGTTTGCTTTGATAATGCCCTTGTTGACTTAGGAGCTAGCGTAAGTGTTATGCCTCTCTTGACCTACCTTAACTTAGGATTAGGCGAATTAGCTCACACTAAGTTAACAGTTGAACTAGCAGATAAGACTGTGAAATAACCAAAAGGAATTGCTAAAAACGTGCTAGTAGGTATTGATAAATTTGTTTTCCCCATAGACTCTATAATTCTTGATATGCCCGAGGATATCAAAGTGCCCTTGATCCTTGAAAGACCATTTTTGTCTACCACCCGTGCTAAGATTGATGTTTTTAAAAGAAAGATTATTTTAAAAGTTGGGGAAGAGAAATTAATTTTCAAAAGTGTTAAACCTGCTAGTAGTTTAATTAAGAGGGTCTACATGTTACGTTTAAGAGAAAAATGGAACTTGATTTAGAAGCTAGGCTAATAAGAGAGACTTTGGTGTTGAATAGATCATTAGACCCTTTCTTTAAGGATTACATAGAACTAAACGATCTTAATGTACCATTAGAGCTTAGAAGAGATCAAGTTGATGATTTAATGCCCACCATTAAAGAAGGTGAGGTAGTTAAGGAATTTAGGGCTAGGAATAATGCTAGAATGGTTAGCAAAGTTTTTGGATATCCTAGTGATTGCGACCACGATAAGAAGATCCGTATGGATTGTGCCTACAACTTGAAGTTCTCTTGCATGATAGGTTTTGAATTTTTACACGCTAATTTTTCCCCATCTTGTATATAAATGTAATGTCTAAAAAGTTTCATAATTTTATAATGAAGGACAAATTGGAATACAAAGGATATAATGTAGTCGGAGCTTTAATGAACATACCTATCTTTGTTGGAACTTTTTCTATCTTAACAGATTTCGCAGTTTTAGAAGATATGGATGCTTATCGTGATGAAGGAATGGGCGATGTTATTTTTGGCGAACCGTTTTTGAGAAAAGTTGGGATTAATGAAAAATGGTTTGAAGGAATGATTATCTTTCAAAATGGTAATGAAGAAGTTACTTACCAAATGGTGTGATCACATCCGAAGTTTAAACACCACACTAATGAACAATGTAACAAGATCCCACCATTACTGAAGGTAAGTAAAGATGACATGATGAATGAAATCTCGCACTCGTACCAAAAGCTTAAGGGGTTCTACAGAGGAGTTTTGAATCTAGGACCCGATTTTATCCGAGTTCCGTCAATGGAAGAATGGCTCGCATGCGGGCACATAAGCGTGCATGAGATGGAATAAAAAGGAAGCTGAAGGATAAAGTCTAACTTAAAGACTTCGCTGTAAACAAAAGTGCAACCCGGGAGACAACCCGGATTGTTATTTATTTTTATCGAGTCTATCTTCCCAGACATCAATACGGCGTATCCGATCCATACCATACGGCGTATTGAATGTCTGGACGTTATCAGTCCCTTATTTTTATGCACTTTAAAAACATCATTGTCAGTTCTGTCAATACGGCGTATTCATGCACATGATATGGCGTATTCAACAGACTGACCCGTATTAGATCGAGAAAGAAAATTCCGCACTGCTGCTGAGTCGTTTCTGATACGGCGTATTCCAGTTTATGGATATGGCGTATCGATCTCCTGTACAGTTTTATTTAGCTTATTTAGATTAACCATAGATACCTGAGATAAGAATTTTGCATGTTTTTCCTATATTTTGCATAGGACCTCGACACAAAAAGAAATCGACGAAGTTGGTGAAGTATCAAACATCTGGAATCTTATGTGTATTTGTAGTCATGACGGAATTCAGACGCTTTTACAACACATAATCTTGCTCATAAACTCAACATGGAGAATCTACCGAGCAAAATATCAGGGGAGTTTCTCATTCTAATTATTTTATATTCTCGTTTTTAATATTTTATCTATACAACGAGGCGTTGTATAATTCAAGTGGGGGGGATGGGAATTAGAATGATACTTGTCCTATTCTTCACACTAAAATGCTTAAATTTAAATTTTTTAAGCATACTTTTGTGAAATTACTTGATACATAACCTGCACATAATAACCCTTGTTAGATATTGTGAGGATTTAACTTTATCCGTTTCCAAATGTTTACCTAAATTCCATAAAAATAGGAGTGTGCCGGTGACGTTGTAGACTTTAGAACTTGGTTTGGTATATCTATTCGAGACCACAATAATGAGTACTATGGATTTAGATGGAGTAACCTGTTTAAATTGGTAAAATTTAAGGATTACACCCAAAAAGCCTATACATGTTGTTTTATTAAGTAATGGTATATGCTTAATTACACATACCATTTTCCATTAAAAACGGACTTAAATGACTAAAAACATACCAAAAATACATTGTATTTGTATGTTTTGCATTTGTATTGTGCAGGGAATGGATATTCAACAAAAGGACGAAAAACAAAGCCAAAAACGACAAAACCAAGCACGGAATGGAAAAGACAAAGTCAAATCGAAGCCAAAGTCAGTCAAAGTCAAAAAGTCAACAGGAAAGTCAACCACGACAAAGTCAAAAGTTATCCAAGTGGAGAAAATACAACTTGAGGGACTAAAATTGCCAAACCTCAAGTTGTGTTACAAGAATAAAAAGACAAGGGCTGAACTTGCAAATTGGGTGAAGTATAACTTTAGGGGTCAAAGCTGCCAAGCCCCTGAAGGGGCAATTCTGCCAAACCTTCAAACCTGTATTATCACAAGGACTAAATTTGCAGTGAAGACATATGAGATGAGGGGCCAAAGCTGCCAACTTACCCAAAACCAATTTTCCTGCCCACTAAACCCAATACAAGCTCACGGGTTCCCTTCACCTTCTTTTACCCTGCAACCCTTCAACACCCTGGATAAAACATTCCTCCCACCTCCCCATATATACTTGACATGTTGGCAATCCTTTACCATTTTCAAGTAATTTCGATGGCTAGATTGACTCAAAAAGAAGCACAAGAAGATTGAATGGTTGAGATTACTTTTATCAAGTCCCTTATACAACAAAAACACCTTGTGAAGCTCTCACAAAAGAAGCACAGGTGAGAAGACCAAGCTGCATAGATTTCGGCTATAAATAGTACCTCTTGTAAGCCTTTAAGGCATATTATCTTATCTTAGCTTATCTTAGTTTTATGGAAATATTTATTAAGTCATTTTAACATTTTATTCAGTTTATTTTACTGCCTTGTACTCTTTTTAAGAATTAATGAAAGTTTGAAG
>BQNB010077973.1:9246-26130 GCA_026074375.1 Tanacetum coccineum
AGAAAAGATCAAATTGCTCTTGATGAACAAATTGCAAGAGATATTCAAGCTAAGTTGGATGCTGAATTATTATAAGAGCAAAAGCTAGCAAGGAAACAAAAAGAAGAAGCCAACATAGCATTGATTGAGTCATGGAAAAATACACAATCTATGATGGAGGCTAATAGATTGCTGGCTAAGAGACTCCAATCAAAGGAAAGAGAGGAATTGACAAGAAGAAAGTATTTTGCTGCACTCAGAGCACAAGAAAAGAGAAACAGACCTCCTACCAAGGCACAAAAGAGAACTCAAATGTCTACTTATCTTAAGCACATGGGTGGATATACATACAAACAGCTAAAAGGAAAGAGTTTTGATGAAATTCAAAAGTTGTTTGATAAGGAAATGAAGAGAGTAAATACCTTTGTGGCTATGGGTTCTGAGGTTCAGGAAAGAAAAGAAAACAAGGAAGAAGGTAGAGAGGAAACAACTAAAGGGAGCAGAAAGAAGATGCTTGGAAGGAAAAGAGCAGGGAAAGAACAACAGAAAGAATCCTCAAAGAAACAAAAAGTAGAGGAAGAAAAAGAGTCAGAGGAAGTTGATGAAATTGATGAAGCTGAGCTAAAGAAGCTTTTGGTGATTAAAAAGGATGAAGATATAGCAATTGATGCTATACCACTTGCTACCAAATTACCAGTGATTATTGATTATAAGCTTCATAAAGAGGGTATGTTGGTACATTATCAGTTGATAAGAGCATATGGAAGTTCCAAGAGATATTCTTCAATGATAAGGATGCTACAAGGAATAGACAAAGAAGACTTGGAAGTACTTTGGAGGATAATGAAGGCAAAGTATGGTGATACAAGGCCTAACAATGAGTTTGAAAGAGTGTTGTGGGGAGATTTAAAAGTTATGTTTGAACCAGACAAAAGGAGTGATGTATGGAGAATTTTACAAGGATACAGGGTGACCATTTGGAAGTTGATTGATTCATCTGGAGTTCACTTTGTAAGGTTTGATAATCTTCACATTTTTATGTTGGTTGAAAAGAGATATCCCCTCACACCAATCACCATCGCCAATATGCTAAACAAAAAACTTCAAACTGATCATCAAAATGAGATGTGCTATCAACTGCTAAAGCTTATTGTGAAACATCAAAAAGGTATATGAAAGGTTTGAATGCATCTTCCTGAAGTATGATGAAGACTTTTAAAGAAGAAACTTAAAGATTCAGAAGATGAACATCAAGTTTAGGGGAGGATTGTTGGGACTTAAAAGACTTCATGGATTCTTAGAAGTTACTGCTGCTCAGGTACATAATGGAAATTATGCTAAGTGGTTAGTACTGGTAGTATAATGTTACCACTGCTAGTTACTACTGTTAGTATAATTTAGTACTGATAGCATAAAGTTACTGCTGTTAGTTGAAGTTAAGACTGCTCAGTGTTGAAGACTAAAATATAAGCTAAGTAGTTAGTGCTGCTAGTAGTAAAAGTTAAGACTGCTAGTACAAGTTACTACTGTTAGTGTATATTAGTACTGCTAGTACTAATGTTACTACTGCTTATGTTTATTAGTGCTGCTGGTGGAAAGATTACAATTGTTTGAAGACTTTCTACTGTCAAGAGGATAAAGACGAATTAAAGAGATAAAGATTGTTTGGAGAATAAGAATGCGTGTGAAGATATTTATGTACAAGATATACATAATGTATTTATTTAGAAGATTACGTTTATGTTTGGAAAAGATTGAGATATCTTAGGAATGTATTGTAAGCCGACTAGGACTCTTTAGTCTATAAAAGGAGGCTCTAGGGCATTAGTTGATCTATATCTCTCACATCACAAAAACACGCAGACGTATCATTATCAGTTTTCATAGTTGTCAAAGTCGATTGAGAAAAGCTTCAAGGTTTGTAACCCCAGTACTAAGTTAAGAGTACTCGTATTATTGATCTAATAATATTGGAGCATTTGGTTATATCTTTGTTGTTCAAGATTACTGTTTCATTGATTTTACTTCTAGAGTATTAAGGTGTAGATTCCGCATACACTTTAATATACATACAAAGTTTCTACAACAAGTTATTTTGGATTTGTCCAAGGTAATTTAACCTTAGACAACCTAAGGAATCGATCTAGGTTTGGGATCAACAAAATAGACTAAGGATCATCCTTCAAACAACATCATCGGTGAACTCGAAAGACCTGTTTCCATAAGACTCCAACTCCATGAACAAGCCTTATTTTGTTACTACGACGCTTTCCTCACATCAGTTGAACCAAAGACTTATAAAGAGGCATTAACTTAATCATGCTGGATTGAAGCAATACAAGAGGAGCTTAATGAATTTGATCGTCTTGAAGTCTGGGAACTCGTTCCTTATCTAGATAAAGTAATGGTCATTACTTTAAAATGGATCTACAAGGTGAAACTTGATGAATTAGGAGGAATTCTGAAAAATAAGGCTCGATTGGTTGCTCGTGGTTACCGTCAAGAAGAGGGAATTGATTTTGAGGAATCCTTTGCTCTAGTGGCTAGACTTGATGCTATTCGAATATTCCGTGCATTTGTTGCTCACATGAATATTACCAAATAGATGTAAAGATGACATTCTTGAATGGCATTCTGCGCGAAGAAGTTTATGTTAGCCAACCAGACGGGTTTGTGGATCAAGACAATCCGAATCACGTATACAAGCTTAAAAAGGCTCTCTATAGGTTGAAACAAGCTCCTCGCGCGTGGTACGATCTATTGTCGAAGTTTCTACTCTCTTAGGAATTCTCTATAGGAACCGTGGATCCCACATTATTCATCAGAAGACAAGGCAAAGATATTCTCCTGGTACAAATCTATGTTGATGATATAATTTTTACGTCTACTACACCTGAACTATGTGACCAATTTTCAAAACTAACGTGTTCAAAGTTTAAGATGTCAATGATGGGCAAAATATTATTTTTTTCTAGGACTAAAGATTTCATAAAGTCCCAGAGGCGTCTTTCTAAACCAGTCAAAATATGCTCTTGAATCTTTGAAAAAATATGGTATGGAATCTAGTGACCCCGTGGATACTCCCATGGTGGAGAAATCCAAACTGGATGAAAATCCACAAGGGAAAGCCGTTGACCCTACACACTATTGTGGAATGGCTGGCACCCTTATGTATCTTACAGCCAGTAGACCAGACCTAACATTTATTTTAACACCCCCAAATTTACACGCAGCGGAACCAACAATTTGGGTGTTAAATAATAGTACAATAGTCATAAGACATATCATGTCGGCGTCACGATTAAAATGCGACGCCGTCGCAAACATTTTCCATATATTTACAATCCGCTTTTAGGGTTTTAAGCTCGTGTGTAACTTTAGAGTAAAAGAAAATGACGAACCCTAGTTTGTTTAGCAGCTGTTAGGGACGATTTTAGGGCCTCAAAACCCTATTGTAATTCCTTCAATTCATGTTTTAATCAAGTAAGACTATCTTAATCATTCAATATGTCTTGTTGTGGTTTCTTATATCTGTTCTTCTTTTATCTTTAACATGACTTGGGCTAAACCTTATATTGTGTTTATTTATGAATTATGGATAACGTAGGATGTAGATATTGTGGTTGTGCTTCTTGTGTGATTATGCTCAGTTAGGTCTTAGAAACCAGCTTTTGTCTGTATCGCTGTTGATATGTCTAGGAAAACATGATTGTGTAGAAAGGATACCATCGGGTAACAGTCTTTATACTACCTTGCCCCTTATATGGTTGAATCCATCTTAATATATTTCAAAATGCACTTTAATATACTATTAGAGGCCTTGTAAATTGTTATTTCATTACTACCTTTACTTGTGCGTTGCACTTAACGGAATATTAAATGACGGCGGGTTCGTCTGTATTTGGTTAATGACTTTGAAGTTAATTTCATAATTCATCACAAGTTGTGACTAAGCTAAAAACATTGGAGCTGCAATCTAAAGAGTCAATACATGATTAATAAAACCAACTAATCTTTTATCATTTTTTTATCACATAGTCGCTTATTTATTATTTGTTTAATCAGCTAAAAACCAACCAACTTTTAAATTTATGATTTTACCTGCTCTTTACTATAAACATAAAACACAAAAAGAATCTTCTCTCATCCCTTAGAATTCTGTTAGGACCGTGATCAAGTCTTCTAACCTATTACCCCTAGGAAAGATTACAACACCGAGTTTTGCCGATAACTAACTTACAAGGTTTAGGTACTCTGACTAAGGTGATGTAAAACTTCTTGTAGAATGTCCTTACGTCATCCGTAATAAGAACCGATGGTGGTTCGTATGTATGAGACATGTAATCTGACAAGGTTTCGAGAATTTGGATTTCATGCTTGTGGTGCTAACAAAATTGGTAAAACGTTGTTGTGGTGGTGAGGCAGTCATTTGAATGATACAAATCCAAGATGTATGGAGATTGGAAAATATCTTGATTTACAGATTTAGCAGTGGTGGATGGTGAATGTCTTTTAAGTGGAAGTGCATTGTTGTAGAGGTGAGGTGTATTGTTGTTAATATTAACAAACAATGGTTGAGTTGATGGTAGTGGTTCAAATCCGGGTGGTGGATTTGGAAATCCGGGAGGTGGTCGTGAGACATGTGGTGGTGGAGATGGATTTGAAGGGCCTGGTGGCCAATTGTCCTTCGTTGACACATAGGGGTTATTTTGTAACATTTGTAGTAGAGGAAGTTCATGTGGTTCTTGTTTTATCAGAATGAAAAAATAAAGTTTAAGTGAAGGTGCAACGTGAGTTGGTATCGGAGACCCACTTAGTGATGATGATGAGGTGTAGTGTGTACTCTTGCTAGAGATGGATTTTGATGGAGCTTGTGGTAGTGAGAGAGATTTCTTTCTAAGAGGTGGTGAAGGAGTTCTTTCATTTGGCTGTTCCTCATTTAAGGATGTGAGATTGACATAGGTTGGATACTTGACACTCATTCTTACGGTTTTTCTTTTGAAGGTTTGGTGAAATTGTTTTTGGTTGAACTAGTTTTAGGTGTTATTTGAGAAATGTGGAGAAGATGTGAGAAAATGGTGTTGAGGTGTGATGATTATAAGGTGAAAGTGGTGATATGGTTTGTATAATGGTTTTTGGATTATATGGAAAACATGTTATATCCTAAGGTTTAAAATCTCACATAGTATCATATAGCATGGTTATAAGATAAAGTAGAAAAGGTTAAAAATCAAGAAAATTCGAATTTTGGCGCCTGGACTGGTGAGCTACGGATCCACCAAAACAACGTACGGATCTACCATATGGTGGATCTGTGGGTCGCATGTTCCAATAGAAACAAGCAGAACTGCATATTTCACCCAAAACTCAAAACAAATTAGTGTGCAAATGTCATTATCTACTACCAAATAATAGTACTATGATAAAATATCCATAAGGCATAGCAAGATGAAGTAAGTACGTAGTTTCAACATCCAGTTCAAGCATGCAGATTTAAGCATACAAGTTAAAAATCCAAAGACATGATAATTAAACATTTAAATTGCTTCACAAACAAGTCTTCCTTCAACAACATCCCTTCTTCAACATCCTTACAAAGTTATGCAATGCTCTATCCAAGTATTTGAACATCCCTATTGTCTCCCTTTGTTCTTTGGACATGTTTGGATCATCTTTAAGAGACATACTCTAAGACCTAGGGGAAAGCTTAGTACTAGGCAAGTCTCCATTATTTGAAGGTGGCGATTCAGTTGATGATGAAGTGGTCAATTGGGGACGTTTGGACTTTCCTACATTCTTAGCTCTTTTGGGAGGAGGCTTTTTGGGTTGTTTTGCCTTAAGGGAGGGAATTTTCCTAGGGACAAGTTTATAACATTCATCAAATGGGTGTTCTGCCATGTTTGCTTTAAGGTTCTTAAAGAGATAAGTTAAGGTCATGCCATAAGGTAGAACTTTGTCTCGTCGGTATCTAAATAAGTACATCCTTCTAATGATGAAGTAGGCAAGGTTGAAAGGTTGTCCGTTTTCCAGGTAATACAACATAGATTATTCCACTAGATAGTTTAGTAATTCCTTAGGTAATGTAAAAAAGGAGTAAAAAAGTGAATTAAGGGAACAGTGTCCAGATTAAGATGGACATAGTACTGGAACAAACCCAACAAAGTACTAGTTATGAAGTCTTGGTAAGCGCTGAAGGGGTTGAAGAATTAAAAAGAAAAGTTAAGAAAAAGGCTGAAAAAAGAGCCCTCCTTACACTTAGGCAGAAACCGAGTTAATACATCTGCTTTCAAAATCACAATATGATTCTGACAATTGAAGACATGACATCATGGACCTCAGTGATGCAATGCACAACCCTCCTAGCCACTCAGAGCCTCCCTCAAATGATTTTTGTTTCATTTCTCACTAATATTAATGCATTTCTATCAACTTTCTGACTATGAGGGTTATTGGTATTGAAAAGGTGGCCATTTTGGCTGCCAGCCCTTTGCTCACTAAAATCAAAGTGAACTATGAGTCTAAGCCTAAAGAGATCAACCATAAAATCTCATTAAAACACTTAGTTAAAATTATGCTTGCTATGCTCACACAATTGATATAACTAGAAATATATAAAGAAGATCCTAAATACGCATTAATCTTTGTGATTTTGCCCAGGAACATCATATGATACTAAGTACTCACAGTGAAGATGGAAAACCAGCTTGACAACATCCAACAACTCCTGGTGTGTTGACTTTGTACAATTCTATATGAATCAAAACTTGTGACACTGGAAAGAAACATGATGCATTCTACAAGAATTCAAACTTGTACCAGTATATAATTTGACGATTAATGATACTTTGAATTTATTACACTCTTGATTGTGTCACAAAAACCACTTTAGCAAGTGACCAACGTCTATTGATTTTTCAAAATTCGATTTTTCCTTATTCAATTTGTGAGACAAGTACACCACTGGTTTTCACTTTATCGTGCTGTCTGCTTTGAGATTTTCGATAATGAGAACATGATGAGTACGATGAATCTAATACATATGTGATATGAAACATTAGAAACTGCAAGCTAGAAATCCTGTCAAGGAGATTCTTCTTAAATAAAAATCTACCTGATCACATGGATCGATACTCAACGGATTCGAATGTTACTCCAACCAAACACGGGCGAATGACAAAGAACATAACGTCCCCTCCGCTTGTATTTCTAACAATCTTTAATGCAGTATACTTAAAGATAGAGGTGAAGGTGCCTGAATCCAGCTGTCTCAAAGATTCATAACCACATGCTCATACCCGACTGACAAATATAAAGACATCATGAAAGCTCAAGTACATGTTTCAAGACTTCCGCTACTCTGGTACCGTACGTCCTACTTGAAGCGATGAAGTGTTAAAGTTAAAGAACCTCAAAGATGCATTATTAAAGCATTTCAATTTAACATATCAAGAAATAGAATGAGGCATGTCGGTCTAAAATCACAAGTTCACGAAGATGAAAAATGTTTACAAATGGAAAAAAGAGATTCATGCTTGGTTGATGAACTCAATGTGCTCAATATCAGATATTCACATACAATCAAGCTTAAAGGAACAAGCTCGAGCATAAAGTCAATGACACTACACTCATATTCCACAAGAAAAATATAAAGAAAAGAAGACTACGACGATCAAGACTAAAGTCAAAGCATAGTATACTAGGCATTATTTTTATGAAATTGGAGTGACCATCCCTTAGGGGGGATGATTGTTAGGAATACGAAAGTCTCGGTCACTTCCATAATGTTCTCAAAGCCCGTAGTTTAGTCAATCTGTAATGTTTGAATATCTAATTGGGCAAAAAGGCCCATGGCAATCCCACAGTAGCTCTCTATGGTCACGCCACTAGGTAGGTATAAATAACCCTCTTTATCGCTTGGAGAGGGTGTTTGTTTGTTATTTTGTTTCACCCAACAAACTTTAATGCATTTACTTTTATGTTTTTCTCCTCATAAAATGATCATCCATACCAACAAACTCTCTCTAAAACAACTCTCGACTTACCCTAACCTTATATGTTACTTAGATATTCTTCAACAATAAGTTACTCTTCGTCTACCTCCACACACAAAACTCAGACTACCTTTAAGTTGTCTCACCAAGACTTTATCCCTAAATGTTGTTCTTAAGAGGCATTCACTAGAACAACCAAATCAATACAAGGATTAACTGACTAGGTTCTGGTACACTGCCAAAGCTCCCAAAACTCAAAGTATTTGTTTTAAAAAACTCCAGCTGTGGGTATATTGGATGAAGTATGGGTAAATAATTTTTATGAATTGCCATTGGGCAGAAACTCTACTTAGCCTATTCAAGAGAGATTATGGATGCACCACCTTCTATAAAAAAGTAAGATAAGGTTTCTCAAATAACTTAGTATGGGGATGGCTAGTTAAAGCCAAAAGGAACTCTTAGAAAGAGTCTTCTTCCTCCTAGGTGAGTCTAATTAATGTTTTGCTGGTCACGATCCATTCAATGTCTAGGGGGTAAGACCGGGGGATTTGATTAAATAACCAACAAAGATGCTATTATCCTTTACTGTCTTGAAAATGAGGTTAACATAGCTTATGCTAAGTTGATTTGAGAGGATCTCATTAATAAGCTGAATAAGAAAACTAGAGAAAGAGTTATCCCTTACCTTAGGTTTTTAAATCTCTCGTTATTAGAACACAAAATGGAGGGTTATGGAAATGATGGTGTAACACTCGAACCCCATTAAGGTCTATTAGTGTACACAAGACTGGTGAACTGAAGAAAAAAACCAAGCCGAATTGACTTCCCTATATACCACCCACATGTTGGCTATTTGCAGTAAGATAAGCTTTGAGAAAGTACAAAGCTCTCTACAACCATCCTGTAAAAGCTGAGAAGAAGGTTACCCAAGGTACAAAGCCTGGAGCCAAGTCTAGACGAAGGAAGAAGCAAAATTTTGTTTTATATAAACATCCTCAGTCCAAGATAGAGGCAACCAAAGGTGTCTCCTTAAAAGGAGACACTGGATCCCATATTGACCATTCATTAAAAGAAACTCAGTCCAGTTTGGCCAAGGACCTGAACCCAAGCCAGCTTCCATCTTCCACACTTGTGGCTGTTGGAATGCATAAAGAGGCCCAACAAGCAACTAGTGGCCCAACATCTTTAGGGGTCACTAGTGAAGAAGGAGCCCACCCTCAACTCAGAATTGGTATGACATCATCTTTATATGGAACCTATTTATTCAACATCTAACCTATTATTCACTATGAGTCGGCATCATGACATGATGGTTATCAACAGATTTTACAAACCAAAAGTTTGATTCTTGGCAAATTTGATCCTGAATGATTAAAGGTATCTAAACAACAAGTAAAGTTAAAAGAAACTCAACAAATTTTCATTTGATCATATAATTGCAGGTACTAAACCCACAGTTCATGTAGAGAAAATCAATATCTGCTAGTGAAGCTTGGAAACAACCCTATAAACCTGACCACATACAAAGTAGCCAAATCCATTAGAAAAGGGAGATTGAATATGCCATGAGGAAAGAATCAACCACATCTTCATACCTTTCCAGCTCCGATGATTGCAAGAAAGAAATCCCAAGCTGGATACTTGTCTAAAGCTGATGCAGAATGTTGAGTTTGACTTATGTGATTTGGAACTCCCTTTGAGATATCAACCCCACATTGTTCAAGAGCATGATTATGAAAAAAGTGCTGCTGAAAAGATGGTGCCAAAAGGTTCATTCTAAAGAACCTAAAGAAACTAAAGATACTTCAGCTTCTCATCCTCCATCTCTAAAGACTATTTAAATTTAAGAGCTGAGTAAACAATTGCATATTCTTCAGACCTTAAACTCCAAGCTAGTTAAAGAAAGGGAATATTCTGAAGCTGAAGCTGCTTGGTTCAAAGCTCAACCTTCATTTCCAAATGTGGACAATCTCACTGGTACAGATAAAAACCTTTAACCTAACATGTCAACACTTTTAACCATCTATGATTTCACAAATCATTACCAACCTAGCAAAAAGAGCTCCCTCATGACCCTTCTAAGTTTAATGATTTATCTATGGATATCAAGTATTAAAATAGTATTAGAGAAAATTGGAAGTTGAAATTCTTAGGGATTTGAAAGAAATTCCTAGCAAGCTGGAGAAGTTTACTTCAACTGTCTCCAGTCTTACCACTCAAGTAGTTGAATTGAAGACTCTTCAATGGGAACTTCCAGTTAAATTTCTTTCTATACCAGGCCAAGTTTCCTCTATTCAGGCTAAGGTCAAACCTTGGATGCTCTTCTAAGTCTTCTCTCCAAGGTAACTGAAGCCTTGACAGTTTCACAAGCAGTTGAGCAAGCATCTTAATAAAGAGCAGTGGTTATAAAAGGGTGTTCCTTAAGTAGGCTAAAGCTAGCACTCACCCGCCTAAGGGAGAAGAATACAAAACAAGCTACAATCACTCAGCTATTCAAACAAAGAACTAAAAAAGATGCTGAAAAGGAAAACCTGAACCAACAACCAAAACCAACAACAACACCTGAAATAAAAACAATCATTCCATCAATCATCACCTTCCATATCAACATAATATTAGTCACGCCTTCCTCTTTACGTTCCCAAATAATTCCCTCTCAACTTGAGGGATCTAATCAAGAAAAGACAAAGTAAGAAAGCATATCTCCTAAAGAGCTGAAGGAAATAGGTACTGCGAGAGTGAATCTAATGAAGAACCATTTGACTACACGTCTCCAGGTTGAATCTCTAAGCAAAAGAAACAATTTTTTGACTTTGTTACTGAAGAGGGTGAACATATGCATTTACACACATCAAATTAAAGAACAAAAGAGGCTTTACGAAACAACCAAAGTTGAGATGGATAAGAAGCAAGAGGAAGTGGTTAAAGAAGAACTAATTGATCTTCTGTTCTTTGAGGTGGTGACAAGTTATTAACAAACAAGTTTGCAGAAATTATAAATAAACGTGACAAAATGCTATAACAAAAAGGCGTATAGGTCAAAAATCACAAATTGTGATGTGCTTACAAGAAAGGGCCCTATTACACTAAAGGTATATAGGGAAGATGGAAATGATGAAGTCATTCCTGACTTCAAAGCCAGTGACTTACATCTCAGTGAATGGAGAGAGGTAATGCAGGTTTGTCCAAGCAGAAAAGAAGCTGGATGGTCTACCATCTATGAGAAAATCAAGAAAATAATGGATTATCTGCATAAAACTGAAGCTAAACTGGGGATTGACTTCAGCAAACCCCTTATTGAACAAGAACCTCTTGACAAGCTGAATGATCTTGCAAAAAAAGAAGAGAAAACATGATGATGATATTCATGACTACTTCAGGTCAACCAAGAAGTTTAAATTATCAGTTCAGTATGCAGATCATCCAGCTAGGACTATGCTTAATGAACCATGTCTGGGTATGATCTTGTTCAACTCTATCTAAAGTTAAGACTTTGTCACCCTTGAAGACTTTAAAGATTTCAACAATGACATGTTATACAATGTGTAAGAAATATTCTTCAGACTTCACCAAGGACCTGGCATTGATGATCATGTTAGGACTTTCAGTTCCTTTTTACTTGCTGAAGTTGACAAGAGGAACCTGAACCCTCTTAAGTAGATGAGGCACATTGAACATCTGAGGCAATAGATAATGCAACCTTTTGTAATAACTTTATCTTTTGTAATGTAATGTAATGAAAGTTAATATAAATGGTTATTAGTTTATGTTGTTTAATTTTATTAGCTTGTAAGAATAAGTATGTTTTGCTTACTATACTACATATTTTAACTTAGTGCTATTTGTATATTCAATAGGGGGAGATTGTTATTCATTTGTTGAGATAGCCCTCTCAGTCCTCTCATTAGATTTAAACATAAAATCACCTAAGTGTAAACAAGCTAAAGACAATTCAGCTTGTATTCGTTGAAGACACTTCAGCTTTAGTTCTTCGGGTACTTAAAAGATCAAGAACATCTTCACTTCAGTTAATTAAAGGGTCAGAAAATTAGAAGAAGCCTTAGCAAGATCTTTCAGTATCAGCTTGGTTGACAACTCTTAAGGTGTACGATGTTCGATCTCCTCTTTAGAAGTAGAAACAAAATGTTTCACTTCTGAGGATACAAGAGTCATGAAAAAGATATCTTTATATCAAAGAAATAATGCCATAATCTCCATAGGAATGAATACTTCTAAGAAGTTGGAATAAAAGTACAACGACAATCTCTAAAGGACAATAACCCAGTAACTAAAGCATGCATGCCATTACAATGGACAGGCCAGCTAACCACAGCTTTAATTGTAATCCAATGTGTTACTAGGTTAAACTTGTAAATCCTAAATGCCTTGCTCATAAAAGGAAAGAGAGTAAAGAGTAAATGCCACCTCTTTCAATTACTGGAAACACATTAAAGAACATTTATCGCTCAAACAAACTAAATATAACTGCTGAGCTGAAGCTTCATTCTAGTCGAATAACTTGGTTTTATCTTATACTTATAAATATGGATTAGATTATTAAGTTTAGTAAGGAAATCACAACCCTAATTGCATTTTTCAATCCAAACCACCACTTTTTTGCTATTTCCAAGCTAATTTGTGTCATAGATTTATTATTTAATTCTAAAATATGAACCATAAGATTGAAAAAGTACTTAGTGTGTTAGAACTGTTCATAAATATTGTTTATATATATATAGTTTAAAACTTACTTTTGGTTGCCAATGAAATGTGGATTAGTTTAAATAACTTGAAAAACCCCTAATAACCAAACATTCAAAGAGGGGACAACATAAACATAAATTTTGTTACATCGAAAACATTAGGCCTAACGGATGTTGGAGAAAATAATTATTGTTCTGAAGTTTTACCATTAGCAATAACCTAGTCTAAAATCATGTTAATCTCAAATGGAAGCAACACTATACTTTTTCCAAAAGTAGTAGACCGCGTATCAAAACAGTTCTATTTAGTCAAGTCATCACGAGGCAACTTACGCACTGGAAACCATGCAACCCTCAACAATCTTTATTTAGTAGTTCCTATGTTTTTGTTGGTTAGACGGTTACGGTAAAGCGTTTATAAGCTATGTAGTTCCTATGTTTGTTGGCTATTTAAGCAAGCACTTTGCATAGCATTCAACTTACGCATACAAATCATATTTTTTACATTCTTTCATACATTACCCTTATATACAATAGCGGAGAAAATGAACACGTTTTAAGGAATGGCAAAAATACATTCATTTTGATGTTGGCCAGACCGTTTGAACTGGCTCTAAACGACATCGTTTAAGGGTGGACAATGTCGTTGAGGTTTAGTTTTGAATTTTTGTTTTGCTACTTAAACCAAACGATTGTTCGTTTGGTGCCCAAATAAATATACAAAGACGGAACAAAAAAACACATTACAGATACACCACACATAAATTGACACAAAAACGTGCTCCTATTTTATACACAAAATTTGTTGAGAAAATGAAACCACTTACTCTAGGCATCTGATGCATGCCTTACTTCTTGTAGGTTGTCCCGTTATGGGAACTCCAGAAAGAATAGTTCTTTCACTGGTCCAACACAACCTAAACTAACTACCAACATAAATAAGATTTAAGTTAGATGAAACACCTAGAAAAAATGTAGCAACTGTCATTTTCTGATTTAAATTTATCTAATTACTTGGGCCTTTTTATTGTTTCGTGAGTATTTGATTTTTATGTTGAACCGTTAAATTTACCGCGTTTTGGCAAAATGTCTCCGGATGCGTTCTGGCATTTGAATAAATGTAGTCTACTCGTGACTAGCGCGCTACGTCTTTATAGACATATTTTTATATGTGTCACATATTTTAATTTTTACGTGTTACGTAAAATACTTACTAGTGCATACATATATGTGTTACCTCATTTACCAAAATATCAAGATACTTACTAATAACTCAAAATTTTAAATTTTGAAATTTGTTGGCCCCCTTTTTTTTTCTTGTTTGTCCGCAACCCCCAACGCCATACACACTCACCACTAATTTTTTTTGAGTTGTGACCCTCCCATAGTATAGTCTTTCCCATTATTCCTTCCAACCAATTTGGCTCCTACGTGGCTTGAACGCCCCACACACCTAGAATCTTTTTCCTTGGTGTATACATAAGAAATCAATCATCTCATTCATATCTTCACACACAACAAACACACACACCAAAAGTCTAGGCTTTTTCTTTCTCTTCTCTTGGTCGCCAGAACACACTAAAAAACCCACAACTTGGGTTAGTTTTTTTCTTGATCTCAAATTTGGGTACATTTTGATGCTCCGTGGTTCATTTGATAGTCATATTGGGTTAGATACAAGAACGTTTTTTGGTTTATTATACACTTATTCCTTCTTCTTTTTGTAAGAAAACTTCTCATCTTTCTTTCATACATAATTCCTATATTTTCATCTATGCACATATCTCATCACCCATGTTTGTGTAAGATAATTTCATAAAGAAACTAACAAAACTTAAAGGCTATACAACTTTATTCATGTTTTGAACACTTTCTTGTTATTATTAGACTTTTAGGTTAAATATATGATCATATGTGTTAAAAGTAGTTATTGGTGTTATTGTGATAGATATTAGAAAATCCATGTAAAAGACTCGGTCACCCTGTGTAATGTCTAGCATAGGTTAGCTCGTAGCCTTAACATTAATCGTTTAATTACCATATGACTTATGGTGTTGGGCCGGGTCTTTACCCATATGTTAGCCTCTTAGGGGCTTCATACTCTTGTATTTAAACCCCCTTTCCAGCCATGAGAAGGGGTTGGTTGTTCAATTTATCAAACACACACATAAGGTGTAGTTTCTCTCACTAGTACTCACTTTCTCTCTCTCAACAAAGTACCACCCTAAATCATTAATAGTTGTTATGAATCCAATTATCTTACAAATTGTATCAGGAGCTCATGGATGATTAGCTAGATGTTGTGGCGTTTTCTTGTTATGTTTAGATCAAAAGTTTGGTTTTTGAAGTTTAATGGTCTTATTCTGTGACCCTCTTTGATTTTCACGTCTGAGCTTTAAAGTTTAGAGTTTTAGAAGTTGTTATAGCCTTCTAGATCAAGGGTGTGAGAAAGAAACCAGCAAAAACATTCAAAAGGGTGATTTTTAGGTGTTTTTAAGTGAAAAAGTTCGTATTTTCTTGACTGCTTTTTGTCTCTCTGGCATATTCTTGGTTTGGTTTTTGTCTCGTTTTCGTTTTTTTTGCCTCCTGCGTTTTGTCAGAAAAGGACACTGCGTTTTGTCATTTTGTAAAGGACAACTGTACTGCATTTTGTCTTATTAGGAGCTGCGTTTTGTCTCTTGCGTTTTGCTTCCTGCGTTTTGGTTTATCAAAGGTTGCGTTTTGGTTCTGCGTTTTGACTAATTGAAGACCTTTCTTGCGTTTTGCCTAGGAGAGACTCTGCCCATTTCAAAACTTGATTGCGTTTTGTCTCAAGATTGGATTGCGTTTTGTCTCAAGACTTGATTGCGTTTTGTCTCAAGACTTCCTGCGTTTTGTCTACTTTTGAAGACCTTCACTGCGTTTTGGTAGAAAGAAACTCTGGCAAAAATTTTCTTCATTACGTTAACTCATTTCAACCAAACCAAATCACAATTAAACAACATATCACCTAATCCAACAAACAATCATCACTTTTAACATACAATCACTAATCATTGTTCGATCAAATTAATCATTTCACAATCAATTAAAATGGCTAATCTTTCGGAAGACATCCAATGTGCCGGTTCCGATACCCGACCACCTATGCATGATAGGACTGACTTTGCATTATGGAAACAACGTATTCGACTGTATTGTCTGGGTAAAGAGAATGGGGTGAACATCCTGAATTCAATTGATGAAGGACCTTTTCAGATGGGAACATTTAGGGAAACTCTTGTAGAAGGTGATGAAGGTGCCTTACATCTAGGTCCAAAACAACCTCGTGTCTATTCTGACTTGTCACCTGAAGATAAGGATAGGTACAATGCTGACATTCGGGCAACAAACATCCTACTTCAAGGGTTGCCAAAAGATATCTACTCTCTTATCAATCATTACACTGATGCAAAGGACATATGGGATAATGTGAAGATGCTCATGTAAGGTTCGGAATTAACAAAAGAAGACCGTGAATCACAGCTATATGATGACTTCGAACACTTTCGTCAGCACAAATCATGATTACTATGTCTGGTTTGCCAAACTCATCAACGACATGCGTAACATCAAGATGACCATGTCCAGAATGCAGTTGAATTCTAAGTTTGTTAATAACATGTTGTCGGAATGGGGTAGATTTGTAACTACAGTGAAACTCAACAGAAGCTTGAGGGACTCCAACTATGATTAACTGTATGCTTATCTAAAGCAGCACGAGGTACATGCCAATGAGAACAAAATGATGTTAGACCGATTCACTCAACACATATTTGATCCTCTCGCCTTGATGACCAATGTGGCACCTCAGCAGTACAATTCACAATCATCCACAAATCTATCATCCACATATGTTCCACCACACTTTGCTGACAACTCTCAACTTGATTCAGGACTTTCTCCAACGGACAACTTAATTGAGAATTTAACCAACACACTTGCCCTTCTCACCTAATCATACAAAACATACCTTCCTCAAATAAACAATCAACTCAGAACTTTATCAAATCCTAGGAACCAAGCCACAGTTCAAGACGGCAGGGTTGTGGTTCAGAATGTTCAGGGTCGACAGAATAGAGGACAGGGTAACAATGCACATGGTGCAGGTACGGCTGGATATGGGGGAGCTCTGAACAGAGTCGGGAATGCTAATCCATGTCAAGCTAGGCATGTTAAGTGCTACAACTACA
>BQNB010077974.1:0-10000 GCA_026074375.1 Tanacetum coccineum
AAGGGTGAGCCAAAGCTCGAACCCAAGACCTCAACCACCCTCAACCAACAATTTTAACACCACACTCCACTACAACATGCCCTTGGGTCTTTTCCGGTTATAGATTGCAAAATTTATTATATAACCCTTTTTAGTCCACTTAGCTTATCAGACCAAATTAGCTTATTAACAGCTTATTCCCATAAGTTGTTTCACCCGTTTATTTTTCTTAGGTTTAGCATAGTGCAAAGTATTTTTCATAAATTTTTCAGAATTTTCCAAATCAGTTTTACTATTTTTTATTAATTTTTTAGATTAAATCCGTTTTTAATTCATAATAAATAATATAAAAGTCAAAAAAATATTATTCTTTTTTACAAAATTTTCTTTTATCATTTAGGATTTATAAAAAATAAATTTTCATTTATAGGGTTAAAATTTTAGAATTTGGGTTTTTAAAGAACGGGTTTTGAATCTCGTTATCGTTTTAGTGTTTTAGCCTTATTTGCTTTCGTTTTTAGCGTGCCTTTACTTGTTTTAGTATATTATTAGTAGAAATAAAAAACCAAATCCAATTTGTGTTATTCAAGCATTGTTCCACAAACGTAACCGATTCTCAAATTCGCACCTCGTCGGGAAACGACCCGGGAAGGGTTTTTTTTTGGGATTTTGCTTTGCGTAAAAGTAATTTTCTTTTAAGAGTCTTACGGAATTCTTATTATTGATATTTTTGAGATAATTCTTATTATTATATATTTATATTTATTATATATATATTTATATTTATATATACTAAGGAATTATTTTAAGTGATCAATTTTTAGCGCCGCTGCCGGAGAGGTTGTGAAACGATTATCGTGTTTCGTTTGAAGATTAGTGTTTGAAGACCCTTCCCCGTGAAGTTATCGCTTTCATTTGTGAATATATTTTTTCTATTATCAAGTAATCAAAAATTCCAAAAAAATTGAAAAACCAACAAAAACGACCGTTGTGTCACTTGTGAATTCGGCTCACCTTTAGATTACAAACTACAAGAGAGGTATAAGGAGGGTCGATCCTACGAACTTCGACCTGAAAGGAGAAGGTTTTTAAAACGCTTTGCGCTTACCCGCTCCTCCGCTTCTTTGTGCGTTTTCTAGAGAGCTACCGTAGACTCGTTTGATTATCGATTAACAAAAATATTTTCTTTTTTTCTTTTATTTTGTTCTTAGTGTATGCAAACTCGCTCTTCGTCAAAATTCGTTGGTGAACCTTCTACGAATCCTACTTCTACGAATCCGAGACGTCGTAACCGTAGACGTTCAAAACAAAGAGTCGAACCGTTCGCTCTTGAAGAAGTTCCCATAATTACGATGGCCGATCAACGTACTATGGCGGAATTACTCCGTGCACCCACCGAAGGTTATGCCGAGGCAATCGTAGTACCACCCATTCCCGCTGAGCATTTCGAGCTCAAGCATAGTCTAATCAATCTTGTAACTTCAAAACAATTCTTCGGTTTTGAAGATCCCTATGCTCATATTCGATATTTTAACAAGATCACTTCTACATTGAAGTACAAAGATCACTTCTACATTGAAGTACAAAGATGTGCTCGAGGTTTTAAAGATCCCTTATGCTTTTTCCATTTTCTATCGATGGTCCAACCCAGATTTGGCTCGACAAAGAACCTCCTCATTCTATTCTCACTTGGGACGATCTTGTTTCCAAGTTTATTAACCATTTCTTTCCTCCCTCAAAAACAACAAATCTCCGGAATAAAATTTCAAATTTTAATCAAAAGTTTGAGGAAACGTTTAGTGAGGCATGGGACCGATTCAAGGATCTACTTCTAGCATGACCCCGTCACGGTTTTACCGAATTGTATCAACTCGATACCTTCTACAACGGTTTGAACCCATCCGATCAAGATTCTTTAAATTCTGCCGCCGGTGGCAATCTTTTGGAAAGAAGTGCACAAGATGTGTTCAAAATCATTAAAAACAAATCAAAAGTTCGTAATTTAAGAAACAAACCGATTGTTTCTCAAGAGAAAACAAGTAATGTCGATTCCTCAGAGATAGCAAGTGCCGTAGCTAGTGTCGTGACTAGTGCGATGACCGCGATGTTTAAACAACATCAAGTTACCCCAGCTCTAGCTTTTGTAAAAGCTGTTGAGGATTCTTGTGTTACTTTTGGCGGTGCTCATTCTTACTGAAAGTGTCCTGCCACCGATGGCAACACTTTTTCGGGTTATCACGATAATATCCAAGGATATGTTTCAGCCGCCGCAGTTAACTACAATCAGGGAAATACCGGATACCGTCCTCCAAGTGTTGCTAACCAAACTCGACCACTAGGTTTTGCTCAACCATATGAGCAAAATAATCAAAACCGGTACAATCAAGGCTACAATCAAAACAGGGAAATACGTCTTATCAAGCTTCGATCAAAAATAAGTTGCACTGAGGTGACTTGGAGAAATTTAAGAAAATAAATGAGGCTAGTATGCAAGCTATGAGAAATCATATCAGTAATTTGAAATCAGAATTAAGAAGTGAAATGTAGTCTACAATGCAGAATCAAAATAATGCTTTCAAAAATGAATTAACAAATGACATTAAGAGCATGATGGCTAGTTTCTTTCAAATGAACAACGCTTCTTCTTCGGGTTCGGGATCACTCCCTAACAACACCATTGGTAACCCAAAAGGTGAATTGAAAGCCATCACCACCCGAAGTGGTATTGTTGTAGTGGACTTCCGTTCAATGCCTATCCATCCATTATCCGGAGAGGATAAACGAGTAGAGGAGACGTTAACGGACCCGAAACTCGTTGAGTATACCATTAAGGTCCCACCTTCTCTTGTCCAAAAACCTCAAGCTCCTTCACAAAAATCTATGAGATGCCAAAAAGGGATCCTCTTCGCCCTAATATCCCTTATCCTTCAAGGATGAACAAGGAAAAACAGCAAGACAAATATGAAATACAAATTCATAAGTTTTGGCAAATGTTCAAACAACTTCACATCAATATCTCTCTTTCTGATGCATTAATTCTAATTCCAAAGTACCAGAAAATGCTTAAAGCTCTCCTTTCAAATAAGGAGAAACTTTTAGAACTGGCAAATACACCCCCTCAATGAAAATTGCTCAGTGGTTATCCTTACGAATTTACCCGAGAAACTTTGAGACCTTGGGAAATTTCTCATTCCGTGTAGTTTTAGTGAGCTCTATTGCAAGGCCTTAGCCGATCTAGGTGCGAGTATCAACTTGATGCCACTCTCGGTTTGGAAAAAGTTAGGTTTATCAAAACTTATATCCACCCGAATGACCCTTGAATTAGCTAACCGGTCAGTTCACCAGCTGGAATTGCAAGGGATGTTTTTGTTCTGGTAGGAAGGTTCACGTTCCCTGCTGATTTCGTTTCGTCGATATGAAGCGACTCCTCGAGTTTCCCAGATCTTGGAAGACCTTTCTTGAGGAGTCGTGCTTTGATTGTCGTGCCGGAGAGGAATTGTTTCTCTGTGCCAGGTGCGAAAGATTAATCTTGAATATGAAAACCTGGCACTTCAAAGTTATTTAATAAACCACAAAGAGAATCAATCAACATGTACTGACTATTTTACAATATTTATACGAGCTTATCTTGAAGACTTGTTCGCAAATGAGAAAATAACAAATCATCTGAGTGGCAATCCCACTTTTTCTTCAGAACCCGACACACTCACTTCCGATTTAACTTCACTAGAAGTTAAAAATGATATCTTTGATCCAGAGGGAGACATTATTCTAATTGAGAAATTGCTAAATCTTGATTCTACCAAGGATCTCCCTCCCTCTCCTAATGTCAATCCATTAAGTGGCAGTACCACTTCTTCTTCTCCTAGTCTCACAACTTCTGAGTTTAGTGGTTATTCTCTTGAGGAGTTCGCCAATGAACTCGCTCTTATTGAGTCATTTCCATCGGGAAATGATGACATGACTCTAGAAGATGTTATTAGAGAGATCGAATATTTGCTTAACCGTGATCCATTATATTCTCCTAATAACGATCATATTTTTACCATTCCGGATGTTCACCCGATGAAACATGCTTTGGATTATTCATCTCACCCAAGATATGATGATGCCGATGATGATCCATTTGACTCCAAGGAAAATAAAATCAAAGTTTCTAAACTCTTGGTTGATGAACTTGATTCCACTGGATCAAGTAGTTGCCTTCCTCATTTCCTAGAGTGTGACCCGGTTCTCTATGAGGATTTTTCTAAGGTTGATACTTTGACTTCAACCGATAATAAGGACAAAGTATTCAATCCATGTATACTCGTTCATGAGAACCTTTATGAAGTCACCAATCGAGTAACACCGGATAAGAATGCAAAGAAGATATCCTCATATAATGCTTCTTTAATTCTTGAGGATTATAATCCTCCTCTTTCTAATCATGAACTTCCTTTCCACATAGAAATTCCTAGGTTCGGAACTTTACTCTTATTTTCATCCGAAAATGAGGAAAAAGTTTTCAACCTTGGGATTCTCATTTCTAAAGGAGTTTATTCGCTGCTACCAGATTATCTTATCGGGACTCTAAAGCTTTCAAAGTCATAAATATTTTAGAAAGTCCGATGGAGATTTTTCCTTGCTCTTATGGAGAGGACATCCATGTTTTGGATGTTCCATGTCTCCATTTTTATCCCCCATGAACAACTCAATTCGAGGACGGGTCAAGCTTAGTGACCTTAAACAAGCGCTTCGTGGGTGGCAACCCATGCTTATCCTAATTATAATGGTAGTAATGAATAAGTATGATGTGAGGAGGCTCGCCTCTTCCTTTCTCATGTTTTGTGGTTTTTGTTGTATGTCAAGGATTGCCCCAGATTATAAAGCCTCTCGTGCTCGTGGTTTTGTCCTTCGTTCACTCGAGCTTCAATCCTTTGCATAATTATGGGAATCCAATATCCTAATCTTATCGAGTAACGTTTATCTTTGAGCGAATTTAATAAACGGCTTTAGATTTACGTAGAGACGCTTCTTAATACATTAAGGACAATGTTCAGTTCTAGTATGAGGGGGATCTATCGATTTGATTGTGCCTGCAGTCGTTGTTTTCACGTAATCCTGTTTTTACCACTAAAATTTTTAAAAAATATTGTGATTTTATGCAAAAATTTAAAAAAAATTCCAAAAATAAAATAAGTGTTTTGTCACAATGTTTGACTTTCCTGCTGGGTAGAATGAGAATAAATTTTGACTCAATCGAGCGTGTTGAGCTCTTAGCTTTGTCCCTTAACCTTTATAAACGAGAAATGATAGAGTTGAATATGAGTTAGATGCTAAGCAAGGATTAGTTGGAAATCTTAAGAGCTCATAAGTGTAATTTGTGGCTTTTTCTCCCATAAGCTCCTAACCTGACTAATAGTAAGTGTTATTTTCGAAAATTAAACTTAAATCAACAATTTTTGAAACTTTATTAATGCAGTCGACAACATTAATTTATTTAGTCTCGGTTCAAATTTATACTTAAATTTTCTAAAAAGAAATTTTCTCTATATATCATGGTAATATAAAATGTAAAAAAAAGAGGTAATAATAACAATAATAAAAACTATGGGCTGATAAAAGTTTGCTGCATCTTGTCGGCTCACAACCGATGTTGCAGCCTTCTAAATAAGGCACATAGTAATAATAATCCGAGACTGATAAAAGTTTGCTGCATCTTGTCGGCTCACAACCGATGTTGCAGCCTTCTAAAAGGTCGAGGAAATTACCGAGGTCGAAATAAGTATAATTATATTAATGTTAAGTGTGATATAAGTGATTTAATAAATATAGGGAAAAACTATTTTTCTTAAATTTAAATATGCTTTTGAACTAAGACTATTTCGTTTTAAGATTATGATTTTTCTAATTGTTTATTTAACGAGAAGCCTAAGGGGTTTTGAAACCGAAGGTCCGTGAGTCTCGATACTAGTCTCTGTGGGTGTCAAAAGCCTGGTCACTTAGCCGCAAGGTTGAGATGTGCCGAGACGAAAGTCGCTACATGGGATGATCTCGCCTTCAAACTCATTATCCTTGGGTGGAACGTGAACTTTCTTAAAAAAAGTTGATTCATGGTTGAAATTCGAAATAAGCACATTCACCTAATATATAATAATTGTCGGGAGTGAAAAGTTTACAAGTTACAAATATGAGTAGTGTTACCATCTTAACTTATATTTAACAGTGATTTCATTTTTTTCCTCCCTTTATTTAAAGTTTGTATTTCGTTATTATTACTTCTTTTTTTTTTTGTTTATTCATTTTTTGGGACAAGTGAAAAATCGGGGACGATGAATTTATCCGTTTTAGGCATTTTAGGATTGAAGTGCTTCTTATTTCGTGACCCTAAAGGTTATAAAAATAACGAAAGTCCAAACATGTTAGTTAGTTGCTAAGAATAAGAAAAAGAAAAAATACAAAAATATGTGTGGGAATAAGTATAAATATTTAAAAATGGTCAAAACGGGGCTTTTCAAAGCTATTGATTCTTTAATTCCCCTTGATGAACACTTAGCTACTTTTTGAGGTAATTAGTCAAGGGGGATTGAGATTCTTGGTTTTCTAAGTGTTTACTTATAGCATTGCGTGAGGACACGACAATAGTTTAGTATGGGGGATTTTGGTATGTGCTTAATTACACATACCTTTGACCTATAAAAACGAGCTTAAAAGACCAAAACGGACATAAAATTGCCAAAAATGTGTTTGTTTTGCTTTATGTACTGTGCAGGTATCGGATATTCACTAAAGGACAAAAACAAAGCCAAACCGAACAAAACCAAGCACGGAATTGGAAAGAGCGTAAAAAGTCAAAGTCAAAGTCAACCAAAAAGTCAACAAAGACAAGACAAAAGTTGACTTCGAAAAGAAATCTTAACTGGGCTAGCCCGCACTATCTAATGGGTCGGGTCAACCATTAGATTATTAAACATAAGCTGAAAGCTATTAAACCATTTTGGGGCCCAACTGTCAATTCAGCCCAAGCTAAACACTTGAACGCCCCTTTTTTTTGTGTACTACAACAGTTAAGTGTTTAGCCAGGGGTCCTTATTACCATGCTCGTTAGTCCAAAAGGACTAACGGTGCTAGTCCGTAACAAAATTAGAGCAACGACTGTTAACCTTTCACCCCTTAACCTCCAAAACCCTTTACACCCGTGGTTCTTCTTCCCCTTATACCTCCCTTAACCCTGTTAAATTTCAAACACAGTCAACGTTGTACATTTGGGCGCCAAAGATACTATTCATGTGTCACTGTCGTTTCGACCTCTGCACCCCATGACAAAACTATCACCCTCCCAACTCAACCCCACTCCACTAAACACCAAATGCCACCTTGGCGTCACTTTAAATCCCTATTCATCAAGGATTGAAGACAAAGAACCAATAGCTAAGATGATAGGACTTGGAGACCAAGCAAATTTAATGGCTAGGATGGATTTTGGACTTCTCTCACACAAGAAGAACACCCTATCACCCTCTCACAGAACTAACACACTTGAAGACCCAAGACCTGAAGATTTTTAGTTTAAATAGGACCTTTTGTAAGCCCTTGAGGCATCTAGTTTTCAATTTTTTAGCTTATATTAAGTCTTTTTAGCTTATTGTACTTTTTCTAAAAGCCTTGTACTGTTTTTCTTAAGTTAATGAAATTTAAGTTTTTATGTTAAAATTTTGTTTTTATGTTAATGCACTTTATGTTTTAAAAACATTTTATAAGCCCTCTTAAGCTGTTTGACTTTTAACTTAAGTTGTTTACTTAAGCATTATAAGCTTGTCCATAGCTTATAGTGTTTTAAGTCCTTTTCACTCAAAAAATCACTCATAAGCTATTTTGGAAGATAAGCCAAAAAGGGAAGGGCTTATAGGTTTTTACTGGCTTGTTTTAAACAAGCTAGAGCTTGTAGACAAAGCTCTTAAGAGCTTATTTGCCCTTGTTTAGAGCAAAGGGCAAGGTACTCTCTCTCTTTTCATTTTTTGCTTATTTCACTGTTTGCTTATTGAATTGCTTATTTCCTGCTTATTACTGCTTTTTAATGCTTATTTATGCTTATTTATGTTGGTTATTGCTTATAGATGCTTGCTTGTTGTTTAAATCTTCCTTGTTCATGTTTTTATATAAAACTGTCATTTATTTGCTTTAAACTGCTTATTCTTGTTAGCTTATGTTAAGTGCTTATTTCTGTGTTATGATTGCTTAATTGTCTTTAGTTTATCTTAAATTAAACCTGTTTTGAGTTTTTATAAGCTCTCTACATCTGTTTTAAGCTTAGAAATGGATTTAAGAAACTTAAAGGAGTGTTTGGGTTAAGAGGTAAAATGGGTCAAATCAGTGTTAAAATTGTTTTGGGTCACTAAGCCAACTTTAACAAGCTCTTTTAAGTTGTTTTAATCAGTTTTTAAAAGTTTTTAAGGTTTAAAATCAAGTATTAAGGTGTCTTTCACAAACTCTTAGAATCTGTGGTGTTTAGGTTTTAATTCATAGTTTATTTGTTTTAATTTTGATTAGGTGCTTATAGGTGTTATTTTCATGCTTGTTTATGCCTCAAAATGCAGTAGAATAGATTTAGTCTAGGTGTGCATTAGCCAAATGAGCTTTAGTAAAAAACTGTCTTAAGTATGAAGTTTTGTTTCCAGAGTCTTTAGCTCACTTTTTAATCTTAATTTTAGGATAGCTAAAAGAAGTTTTAGGGTTTGATTTTTGGAGCACAAACTCTTTGTAGTCTAAGCTTGTGCTATTTATGCTTAGTTTGAGTTTTAGAGCTTATTTGAATGTCTGAACTTAGGCCTGTAATAAGCCCTTTAGTTTTTTTAAAAACATTAAAAACTCAGCATATACTGAGTTAACATGCATTTTCATAAGCCTTTATCTAGCTTATTAGTTTTTCAAAATGTTTAACTCTTGCTTTTACTTATAGCTTATAGTAGAAGCTTTAACTGTTTTTAGCTTTTAGACATTAGCTTAGTGTTTTACTAGTTTAAAAATAAGCTCAAAAAGTCCCCCTTAGGCTGTTTAAGTACCCTTTTTGGCCAAATTGCTTATTAGCTTATTTGAGCTTTTCAGCTGTTAGGATTGCTTAAACTTAGTTTAGATTTGCTTATTAAGTTAGGATTAAGATGCTTTTAGCTTACTTAGCTTAGGTTAGAGCTTATTCAAGCTTATTAGCATTTTCAGCTTAGAATTTTAAGTTTAAAAGTCTTTCTAAGTGTCATGTATCTAGCTTGTTTTAGTCATTTTATATACTCATTTTTTGTTCCCAAGTGATTTTTAGTTATAGGTGTTAAGCTGTTTTAGCTTATTTTGCTTTTCCTTTAGCTTATTAAACCCAAAAAGCCAAAACAGTTAGCCTTTTAGCCTTTAAGTAATCTGTCATCTTTTAAGTGCTTATTTTAGTTATTGTCGGTTCTTATAAAATGTCCTCGTTTCACAAAAAGTCCTCATTTTAGCTTATTAAAAGTTTTTGCAAAAAAAATTGTCAAAAATTAAAAAACTTGGGAATTAGGGAAGTCTGGGTGTGCTAGGCCGAACCCGTGACTCATCCAACTCGACAAGCTTTACCAAACAGACCACCAACAACTGCTATGTCTTTTCATTTTTACTTTGCCACATTTTATATTTATGACCTTTTGACCAGTTTTAGCTATATGACCTTTTTTGCTTATTAACAACTTTTTAAGAAAAGCTATTGGTCCCGTTTTATTTTTCATAGGTCTAGCATTATAAAGTACTTTTCATAATTTTTTCAGAATTTTCTAATTTAGTTTAGTATTTTTAATTAATTTTTTAGATTAAATCAGTTTTAATATATACAAATAAAGTAAAAGTCAAAAAATATATTCTTTTTTCTAAAAATTTTCTTTTATCCATTTAACGATGTTAAAAAATTAAATTTTCTTTTGTAGGGTTTAAATTTGTAGAGTTTAGGTTTTTAAAGAACGGGTTTTGATTTCATTATCGTTTTCGTGTTTAAATCTTTAGTTGCTTTCGTTTTAGGTTG
>BQNB010077974.1:12500-30679 GCA_026074375.1 Tanacetum coccineum
TCAAAAAACTTCCTACGTACGACAGTTGTTTAACTAGCTCATTTGGCTATGCACACCTAGACTAAATCTATTTTTGCATTTTGAGGCGGATAAACAAGCATGAAAATAAACCTCTAAGCCCACTTAATCAAAATTAAAACAAATAAACTTTTATTTAAAACCCTAATCAAACTACATATTCTAAGAAGTTTGTAAAAGACACCTTAATACTTGATTTTAAACCTTAAAAACTTTTAAAAACTGATTAAAACAACTTAAAAGAGCTTGTTAAAGTTGGCTTAGTGACCCAAAACAATTTTAACACTGATTTGACCCATTTTACCTCTTAACCCAAACACTCCTTTAAGTTTCTTAAATCCATTTCTAAGCTTAAAACAGATGTAGAGAGCTTATAAAAACTCAAAACATGTTTAATTTAAGACAAACTAAAGACAATTAAGCAGTCATAACACAGAAATAAGCACTTAATATAAGCTAACAAGAATAAGCAGTTTAAAGCAAATAAATGACAATTTTATATAAAAACATGAACACGGAAGATTTAAACAACAAGCAAGCACTATAAGCAATAACCAACATAAATAAGCATAAATAAGCATTAAAAAGCAGTAATAAGCAGAAAATAAGCAATGCAATAAGGAAACAGTGAAATAAGCAAAAAATGAAAAGAGAGAGAGTACCTTGCCCTTTGCTCTAAACAAGGGCAAATAAGCTCTTAAGAGCTTTGTCTACAAGCTCTAGCTTGTTTAAAACAAGCCAGTAAAAACCTATAAGCCCTTCCCTTTTTAGCTTATCTTCCAAAATAGCTTATGAGTGATTTTTTGAGTGAAAAGACTTAAAACATAAAGCTATGGACAAGCTTATAATGCATATGTAAACAATCTTAAGTTATAAAGTCAAAACAGCTTTAAGTGGGCTTATAAATGTTTTTAAACAATAAAGTGCATTACAGAAAAAACAAAATTTTACATAAAAACTTAAATTTCATTAACTTAAGAAAAACAGTACAAGGCTTTTAGAAAAAGTACAATAAGCTAAAAAGACTTAATATAAGCTAAAAAATTGAAAACTAGATGCCTCAAGGGCTTACAAAAGGTCCTATTTAAACTAAAAATCTTCAGGTCTTGGGTCTTCAAGTGTGTTAGTTCTGTGAGAGGGTGATAGGGTGTTCTTCTTGTGTGAGAGAAGTCCAAAATCCATCCTAGCCATTAAATTTGCTTGGTCTCCAAGTCCTATCATCTTAGCTATTGGTTCTTTGTCTTCAATCCTTGATGAATAGGGATTTAAAGTGACGCCAAGGTGGCATTTGGTGTTTAGTGGAGTGGGGTTGAGTTGGGAGGGTGATAGTTTTGTCATGGGGTGCAGAGGTCGAAACGACAGTGACACATGAATAGTATCTTTGGCGCCCAAATGTACAACGTTGACTGCGTTTGAAATTTAACAGGGTTAAGGGAGGTATAAGGGGAAGACACGGGTTTTATTGTGGGGGTTGTGTATATTATTTTTACCCGCCCCACGTAAAGGGTTTTGGAGGTTAAGGGGTGAAAGGTTAACAGTCGTTGCTCTAATTTTGTTAAGGACTAGCACCGTTAGTCCTTTTGGACTAACGGTGCAAAGGTATAAGGACCCCTGGCGTTAAACACTTAACTGTTGTATACTCAAAAAAAAGGGGGGCGTTCAAGTGTTTAGGCTTGGGCCTGAATTGACAGTTTGGGCCCAAAATGGTTTAATAAGCTTTCAGCTTATGTCTTAATAATCTAAATGGGTTGACCCGACCCATTAGATAGGTGCGGGTTAGCCCATTTAAGATTTCTTCGGATTCAACTTTTGTCTTTGACTTTGTTGACTTTTTTGTTGACTTTGACTTTGACTTTTTGACTTTTCACACTCTTTCCATTCTCGTGCTTGGTTTTGTCGGGTTTGGCTTCGTTTTTGTCCTTTAGTGAATATCCGATACCTGCACAGTACACAAAGTCATAAAAAACTTTTTGGCAATTTTATTCGTTTTTGTCTTTTCGCTCATTTTTGTATAGTCAAGGTATGTGGAATAAGCACATACAAAAATCTTCCATTCTTAGATATTTATTGCCGTGTTCTCACGCAATGCTATAAGTAAACACTCTAAAAAACCAAGAATCTCAATCCCCCTCGACTAATTACCTCAAAAAAGTAGCTAAGTGTTCAGCAATGGGAATTAAATTAAAAGAATCAATAGCTTTGAAAAGCCCCGTTTTGACCATTTTTTAAATATTTACACTTATTCCCACACATATTTTTGTATTTTTTCTTTTTTCTTATTCTTAGCAACTAACTAACATGTTTGGACTTTCGTTATTTTCATAACTTTAGGGTCATTGGATAGAAGCACTTCAATTCCTAAAAATGCCCAAAATGGTAAATTTCATCATCCCTATTTTTCCATTGTCCCAAAAAATGGAAATCCTGTTAAATATAAGTTAGATCGTAACACTCACTCATATTTGTAAACTTGTAAAACTTTTTTCACTCCGATAATTATTATATTATTATGTGGAGTGTGCTAATTAGAAATTTCAACCATTGGAATCAACTTTTTTTTTAAGAAAGTTACGTTCCACCCAAAGATAATGAGTTTAAAGGCGAGATCATCCATGTAGAACTTCGTTGGCACATCCCAACCTTGCGGCTAAGTGACCAGGCTTTTGACACCCCACAGAGCCTAGTATCGAGACTCACGGACCTTCGGTTTCAAAACCCCTTAGGCTTCCCGTTAAATAAACAATTAGAAAAATCACAATCTTAAAACGAAATAGTCTTAGTTCAAAAGCATATTTAATTTAAGTAAAAAGAGATTTTTTCCTATATTTATTCATCACTTATATCACACTTAACATTAATATAATTATACTTATTTCGGACTCGGTAATTTTCCTCGGACCTTTTAGAAAGCATTGCAACATCGGTTGTGAGCCGGCAAAAACAAAATGCCATCAACTTTTACTCCGCTCCATATATATTACTTATGTGCCTTATTAGAAGACGCAACATCGGTTGTGAGCCCGACAAGACTGCAACAAACTATTATAGCCAAGTTTTTATTATTGTGATTAATTACCTCATTTGTTTGTTACGATTTTATATTACCATGACTGTATAGAGAAATTTTCTTTTTTGAAAAATTTAAGTATAAATTTGAACTGGGACTAATAAATTAATGTTGTCGATCCTTAATAAAGTTTCAAAAACTTGTTGCATATTAGTTTAATTTTCCTAAATAGCACTTATTATTACGTCAGGTAGGAGTTATGGGGATAAAAAGCCATAAATTAACTTATAAAGCTCTTAAGATTTCTAACTAATCGTTGCTTAAGCATCTTAACTATATTCAAAACTCTTCATTTCTCGTTTATAAAGGTTAAGGACAAAGCTTAAGAGCTCAACACGCTCGAATGAGTCAAAATTTATTCTCATTCTTACCCAGCCAGGAAAGGCAACATTGTGACAAAACCATTATTTTATGTTTTGGATAATTTTTTTAATTTTTGCATAAAATCACAATATTTTTTTTTAAATTTTGGTGGTAAAAACAGGATTACGTGAAAACAACGACTGCAGGCACAATCAAATCGATAGATCCCCCCATACTAGAACTGAACATTGTCCTTAATGTATAAGAAAGCGCTCTACGTAAATCTAGGCGTTTATTAAATTCGCTCATAAGATAAACGGTTCTCGTATAGATTAGGATATTGGATTCCCATATTATGCAAAGGATTGAGCTCGATTGTGAACGAAAGGACAAACCTAGAGCACGAGAAGGCTTTATATAATCTGGGGCAATAATCCTTGGACCATCACAACAAAAAACCACAAACTGAGAAAGGCAGAGGCGAGCCTCTCACATCATACTTATTATTACTACCATTAAAATTAGGATAAGCATGGTTGCCCACCCACAAGCGCTTGTTTAAGGTCACTAAGCTGACCCGTCTCGATTGAGTTGTTCATGGGGGGATAAAACTGGAGCATGGAACTATCCAAAACATGGATGTCCTCTCAAAGAGCAAGGTAAAAAATTCCATCGGACTTTTCTATAATATTTATGACTTTGAAGCTTTAGAGTCGATAAGATAATCTTGGTTGAGCAGCGGAATTAAACTCCTTTAGAAATGAGAATCCAAGGTTGAAAACTTTTTTCCTCATATTTCGAGATGAAAATGCGAAGTAAGTTCGAAAAACTAGGAATTTCTATGTGGAAAGGAAAGTTCATGATTAGAAGGGGAGGATTATTATAATCCTCATGTAATTAAGAAGCATTCTATGGGCTATTTCTTTTGCATTCTTATCGGTCTGTTATCATTGGGGACTTCATTAAAGGTTGTCATGAACGAGCTTATACAGGATTGGAATACTTTGTCCTTATTATCGGTTGAAGTCAAAGTATCAACCTTAGAAAAATCCTCATAGAGAACCGGGTCACACTCTAGGAAATGAGGAAGGCAACTACTTGATCCAGTGGAATCAAGTTCATCAACCAAGAGTTTAGAAACTTTGATTTTATTTTCCTTGGAGTCAAATGGATCATCATCGGCATCATCATATCTTGGGTGAGATGAATAATCAAGAGCATGTTCATCGGTGAACATCTCGGGAATGGTATAAATATGATCGTTATTAGGAGAATATAATGGATCACGGTTAAGCAAATATTCGATCTCTCTAATAACATCTTCTAGAGTCATGTCATCATTTCCCGATGGAAATGACTCAATAAGAGCGAGTTCATTGGCGAAACTTCCTCAGAGAAATAACACTAAACTAGAAGTGTTGGAGACTAGTGAGAGAAGAGTGGTTACTGCACAAAATTACACTTAATGGGATTGGACATTAGAGAGGGGAGGGAGATCCTGGTAGAATCAGATTTAGCAATTTCTAATTAGAAAATGTCTCCTCTGGATCAAAGATATCATTTTTAATTCCAATGAAGTAAATCGGTAAAGTATTGTGAAGTGGTGTGGGGTTCTGAAGAAAAAGTGGTTGCCACTCAGATGATTTGTTATTTTCTCATTTGCGAACAAGTCTTCAAGATAATCTTTGTATGAAATAGTGTAAATATCAATCATGTTGATTGATTCTCTTTGATGATTATTAGAATAACTTGAAGTGCCATGTTTCATATTCAAGATTAATCTTTCGTCACCGTCACGTAGAATCAATTCTTCTCCGTGCACGTCAATCAAAGCACGAGCGGTCCTCAAGAAAGGTCTTTCCAAGATAAGGGGAACTCGAGGATCGCTTTCATAATCAACGATGACGAAATCAGCAGGGGACGTGAACCTTCCTACAAAAACAAAAACATCCCTAGCAATTCCAGCAGGTGTACAAACTGACCGGTTAGCTAATTCAAGGGTCATTCGAGTGGATATAAGTTTGGATAACCTATTTTTCCAATCGAGAGTGATCAAGTTGATACTGGCACCTAGATCGGCTAAGGCCTTGCAATTGAGCTAACTAAAACTACACAGAATGAGAAATTTCCCAAGGTCTCTAAGTTTCTCGGGTAACTTCTTAAGGATAACCGCTGAGCAATTTTCATTGAGGGGTGTATTTGCCAGTTCTAAAAGTTTCTCCTTATTGGAAAGGAGAGCTTTAAGCATTTTCTGGTACTTTGGAATTAGAATTAATGCATCAGCAAGAGAGATATTGATGTGAAGTTGTTTGAACATTTTCCAAAACTTATGAATTTGTATTTCATCTTTGTCTTGTTGTTTTTCCTTGTTTATCCTTGAAGGATAAGGGATATTGGGGTGAAGAGGATCCCTTTTTGGCATCTCATAAGATTTTTATGAAGGAGCTTAAGGCTTTTGGATAAGAGGAGGTGGGACCTTAATGGTATACTCAACGAGTTTCGGGTCCGTTAACGTATCCTCTACTCGTTCATCCTCCTCCGGATTAATGAATGAAGGAGGCATTGGAACGGATGGTCCATCTAAAACAATACCACTTTGGGTGGTGATGGCTTTTAATTTACCCTTCGGGTTAGCAATGGTGTTGCTAGGGAGTGGACCCAAACCCGAAGAAGAAGCGGTGTTCATTTGAAAGAAACTAGCCATCATGTTCTTAATCTCATTGGTTTGATTTGACATTGTAGCTTGCATTTCATTTCTTAATTCTGATTTTAAATTACCGATATGATTTCTCATAGCTTGCATGCTAGCCTTATTTGTTTTCTTAAATTTCTCCAATTCACTCAAAGTAGTAATTTGAGTTTGTTGAGTCGGGGCTTGATAACTAGAATTTCCTTTATTTTGATTGTAACCTTGATTGTACCGGTTTTGATTATTTTGCTCATATGGATGAGCAAAACCCGATGGTCGAGTTTGGTTAGCAACACTTGGAGGACGGTATCCGGTATTTCCTTGATTGTAGTTAACTGCGGCGGCTGAAACATATCCTTGGATATTGTCATGATAACCCGAAAAAGTGTTGCCATCGGTGGCAGGACACTGTCGGTAAGAATGAGTACCGCCACAAGTAACACAAGATTCCTCAACAGCTTTTACGGAAGCTGGAGCTGGGGTTACTTGATGTTGTTTAAATATCGCGGTCATCGCACTAGTCGCGGCACTAGCTACGGCACTTGCTATCTCTGAAGAATCGACATTACTTGTTTTCACTTGAGAAACAATCGGTTTGTTTCTTGAATTACGAACTTTTGATTTGTTTTCAATAATTTTCAACACATCTTGTGCACTTCTTTCCAAAAGATTGCCACTGGCGGCATAATTTAAAGAATCTTGATCGGATGGGTTCAAACCATTGTAGAAGGTATCGAGTTGATGCAATTCGGTAAAACCGTAATGGGGGCATGCTCGAAGGAGATCCTTGAATCGGTCACATGCGTCACTAAACGTTTCCTTAAACTTTTGATTAAAATTTGAAATTTCATTCCAGAGATTTGTTGTTTTTGAGGGAGGAAAGAAATAGTTAATAAACTTGGACACAAGATCGTCCCAAGTGAGAATAGAACGAGGAGGTTCTTTGTCGAGCCAAATCCGGGCTGGACCATCGATAGAAAATGGAAAAGCATAAGCTTAATCGACTCCTCGGGCACATCTTTGTACTTCAACATAGAAGTGATCTTGTTAAAATATTGAATATGAGCATGAGGATCTCCTTTCTCAAAACTGAAGAATTGATTTGAAGTTACAAGATTGATTAGACTATGCTTGAGCTTGAAATGCTCAGCGGGAATGGGTGGTACTACGATTGCCTCCGCATAACCCTCGGTGGGTGCACGGAGTAATTCCGCTATAGTACGTTGATCGGCCATCGTAACTATGGGAATTTATTCAAGAGCGAACGGTTCGACTCTTTGTTTTGAACGTCTATAGTTACGACATCTCGGATTCGTAGAAGTAGGATTCGTAGAAGGTTCACCAACAAATTTTGACGAAGAGCGAGTTTGCATACACTAAAAACAAAATAAAAGAAAATAATAAAAAAGAAAATATTTTTGTTAACCGATAATCAAACGAGTGTACGGTAGCTCTTTAGAAAACGCACAAAGAAGCGGAGGAGCGGGTAAGCGTGAAGCTATTAAAAACCTTCTCCTTTCGGGTCGAAGTTCATAGGATCGACCCTCCTTATACCTCTCTTGTAGTTTGTAATCTAAAGGTGAGCCGAATTCACAAGTGACACAACGGTCGTTTTTGTTGTTTTTCGATTTTTTGGAATTTTTGATTACTTGGTAATAAAAAAAATATTCACAAATGAAAGCAATAACTTCACGGGGAAGGGTCTTCAAACACTAATCTTCAAACGAAACACGATAATCGTAACACGCCTCTCCGGCAGCGACGCCAAAAATTGATTTCAAGATTTCTTACTATATATATAATATAAATATAAATATATAATAAGTAGTCTCAAAAATATCAATAATAAGAATTCCGTAAGGCTTTTAAAAGGAAATTTACTTTTACCCAAAGTAAAATCCAAAAAATACCTTCCCGGGTCGAGTCCCGACGAGGTGCAAATTTGAAAATCGAGGTAACGTTTGTGATCGTGTGTTTGAATGATTCAAGATTGGATTTGGTTATCTATTTCTACTAATAAAATGCAAAAACAAGTAAAGGCACACGAAAAACAAAAGCAATTAAGGCTAAAACACTAAAAGCGATAACGGGGTTCAAATCCGGTTCTTTAAAAACCAAAATTCAACAAATTAGACCCTAAAAATGAAAATTTATTTTTTATAAATCCTAAATGATAAAAGAAAATTTTAAAAAAAAAGAATTATATTTTTTTGACTTTTATATTATTTATTATGAATTAAAAACGGATTTAATCTAAAAAATTAATAAAAATACTAAACTAAATTGGAAAATTCTGAAAAAATTATGAAAAGTACCTTACACTATGCTAAACCTAAAAAAATAAAACGGGTAAAACAGCTTATGTAAATAAGCTGTTAATAAGCTAATTAGGTCTGATAAGCTGAATGGACTAAAAGATGTTATATAATTAATTAAGCATTCTATAACCAGAAAAGACCCAAGGGCATATTGTAGTAGAGGTGTGTGTTAAATCGTGGTTGAGTTGGGTAGAGGTCAGGGGTTCGAGCCTTGCTCACCCTTGACTTCCCTGATTCAAATGTTTTTATTTTTGCAAAATTTTTGAAACAGCTTTTTAGATAAGCTAAAAATAAGGACTTTTTGTGAAATGAATTTTTATAAAAACCTAGAATAAGCTCCTAAAAGTGACAGACTTGGTTAAAGGCTAAAAGGCTAATTGTTTAGCCTTTTAAAGCTAAATAAGCTAAGGGACAATTAAATAAGCTAAAAACAAATGATTACTAAACCCTAATAAGCACTAATGAACAAAAAATAAGCTAACAACATGAGCTAAACTAAGCTTAAAAGACAGAATTACTTACAAAGCTTTTAAGCTTAGAATTCTAAATTGAAAAAACTCATAAGCTTGAATAAGCTTTGTCCTAAACTAAATAAGCTAACAGTACCTTAAGACTACCCTAATTAGCAAGATTAAACACAAGTTAAGAAATCTCAACAGCTTAAAAGCTCAAATAAGCAAATAAGCAGTTAGGCTAAAACCTACTAACCAAACAGCCAAAGGGGACACTTTCTAGCTTATTTTTGAGCTAGTAAATAGATCCTTATGGCTTAGACACTTATAGCACTACAAAGCTTATACACTAAGCTACAATAATTAGGAAAGAAAAAGCATCAAATGAGCCATGAAAAAGTCTTGTGAAAATGCCACTTACACTCAGTATATACTGAGTTTTACAAATTTTTGAAAAGATAAAAAGGCTTATTGCAGCCCTATTTAAGCTAAGAAAATAAGTTTAAAATCTAGAATAAGCTAAAACAGATAAAGATTGACAACTAATGAGCTTATGCTCTCTCTAGCTTGTCAAAGACAAGCTAGTGAAACCCATAAGCCCATCCAGGTTTGGCTTACCATCTATTTTTTTAGCCTTTGAGTGATTTTTAGGTAAAAAGGCTTAAACTCTTCAAGCTATGGAAAAGCTTGAATAGTTTAAGTAAACATCTTAAGTATGAGTTAAAAAGAGCTTAAGTGAGCTTATAAAACGTTTTCAAAACACAAAGTACATTAACTTAAAAACAGATTTCATAAAACTTAAAAACTTTAAATTTCATTAAACTTAAAAACGGATTACAAGACTTGGAAATTTAAATTGCATAAAGTAAAATACATTAAAAATAAGCTGCTAAAACTAAAATCCTCTCCCTCAATGGCTTACAAAGGGTCCTATTTATATAGATATCCAAGGTCTTGGGTCTTCACTCTTTGTGCTACTTCTGTGAGTGAGCTCAAGGGTGTGTTTCTTGTGTGAGAGAACTCAGAAACTCGTCAAAGCCATCCATTTTGCTTGCTCTCCATGTCCATCAATCATAGCCCTTCAATTTCTTATCTTTTCCATGGATGAATGGTGTTGTTTAGGATTGCCAACATGGCATTTGTTGTTTTGTGGTATGGGGTAGAGGGTGATAGTGATAGGTTTGTTTGTTGGAGCAGGGGACAAGGTGGGAAAGAGACAGATGAATAGTAGGGCGGGAAATAGGTGCGTTTGTTTTGTTTTAATGGGCGTTTGCCCTGTTTTTGTTATGTGTTTGCACCATTAGTCCTTTTGGACTGACATTGTTAGTCCTTTAGGACTAACGGTGTAAGGGTGAAAGGACTTGTGGTGAAATGGACTTAACAGTCCTGTTAGTTAAATGGTGTGGGCTGTTAAGTGGGTTTGGGCTTATGGATTAGGTCGGTTTTGTTTTAAAAGGATTTTTGGGCCTTTAATTATATAAAAGGCCTAATATATATGTTTTATGGGCTGCCCCGGCCCATTAGATGGGTGCGGGTTGGCCCATTTAGCATTTCTTTGGATTTGGCTTCGTCTTTGACTTTGACTTCTCGGCTTTGACTTTTGACTTTGACTTTGACTTTTGACTTTTTCACACTCTTTCCATTCCGTGCTCAGTTTTGTCCGTTTTGGTTTGATTTTTGTCCTTTAGTGAATATCCGTTACCTACACAATCATAAATCACAAAACACACAAATACAATGTATTTTTGGTATATTTTGGTCATTTTAGGCACGTCTTTATAGGCAAAAGGTATGTGTAATTAAGCACATACCAAAATCCCCCTACTAAACTATTGTCGTATCCTCATGCAATGCCATAAGTAAACACTTAAGATAACTAAGAATCTCAATCCCCCTCGACTAATTACCTCGAAGAGTAGCTAAGTGTTAATCGAGGGGAATTAAAGAATCATCAGTTTTGAAAAGCCCCGTTTTGACCATTTACAAATCTACACTTATTACCACATATATTTTTGTATTTTTTTCCTTTTTCTCATTTTACATTCTTTTCTTATTAAGCAAGTAACTAGAATGTTTGACTTTCCTTATTTTTATAACTTTAGGGTCACAGAATAAGAAACACTTTAATCCTAAAATGCTCAAAAAGATAAATTCATCATCCTCGACTTTTCACTTGTCCCAAACCAAGCTTAAAAACGAAATCACCGTTAAAAATAAGCTAAGATGCTAATACTACTCATACTTATACCTTGGGAAACTTTTTGCTCTCGACAATTATTATATCTTAGGTGAATGTGCTTATTTCGAATTTCAACCATAGATCAAACATTTTGCAAAATTTATATGCTTCACGTTCCACCCAAAAAGTAATGAGTTTGAAGGCGAGATCATCCCATGTAGCAACTTTCGTCTCGGCACATCCCAACCTTGCGGCTAAGTGACCAGGCTTTTGACACCCCACAGAGACTAGTATCGGGACTCACGGACCTTCGGTTTCAACACCATTGGATTTCCCGTATATACATAAAATCACAACTTAAAACGAAATAGTCTTAGTTCAAAAGCATATTTAAATTTAAGAAAAAGAGATTTTCCCTATATTTATTAAATCACATTTACTACACTTAATATAATTACACATCCTTTAAACTAAGGAAATCCTCGACCTTTTAGAAGGCTGCAACATCGGTTGTGAGCCGGCAAGATGCAGTAAACTTTTATTAGCCCACAGTTTTTATTATTATTATTACCTCATTTTTCATCATTTTTTTAACACTTTACATTACCATGATATAGAGAAAATTTCTTTTTAGAAAATTTAAGTATAAATTTGAACTAAAATTATTGATATCGACCATACTTCAAAAATTGTTGATTTAAGTTTAATTTTCGAAGAGAGCACGTATTATTAGTCCGGTTAGAAGCTTATGGGAGAGAAAAGCCACAAACTACACTTATGAGCTCTTAAGATTTCCAATTAATCCTTGTTTAGCATCTAACTCATAGTTAACTCTATCATTTCTCGTTCTTCGCAAATTTAAAATCTTTAATAAAAAGATCCGCGAATGCTTAGTCTAAAAGTTAAGGGACAAGCTAGAGCTCAACACGCTCGATCGAGGGGGGGGGGGGGGGGACCCCCCCCCCCCCCCCCCCCCCCCCCCCCCCCCTTGGGTGTCAAAATTTATTCTTATTCTACCCAGCAGGAAAGTCAATATTGTGATAAAACACTTATTTTATTTTTGAAAATTTTAAATTTTTTTATTTTTTGGTATTTTGGTGGTAAAAACGGGATTACGTGAAAACAACGACTGCAGGCACAATCAAATTGATAGATCCCTCCCATACTAGAATTGAACATTGTCCTCAATGTTTTAAGAAGGGTCTCTACGTAAATCTAAAGCCGCCTTATTATTGTCGCAAAAATGATTAACGTTAGTCGATAAGATTTAGAGATATTTGGTTTCCCAATGAACTTTGGGAGGATGTGAAGCTCGAGTGAACGAAGGACAAAACCATGAGCACGAGAGGCTTCAAAATCCAGGGCAATCCTGGACAAATATCACAAAACACAAAGCACACGAAAGGAAGAGGCGAGCCTCCTCACAACACACTTATTCATATATAAATATATTAGGATAAGCATGGGATGCCACCCACGAAGCGCTTAATTTTGTTAACCTAGTCTTGAGCCTGACTCGATCCCCCATACTTGAGCTTTGTCAAAGGGGATAAAAATGGAGATGATGAACACCCAAATTAGGATTGTTCTCTCCATGAATCAACATCAGGCTTTTTTGAAAAATCTTGGAAGCTTTAAAGCCCTGATGTGATGAAGAAGGAGGAGATTTTTCCTTTGAAGCAAGAATACCGTGATTCAAAACTTTGTCTTCATTTTTGGATGAAAATAGAAGTAAAGTATCAATTACAGGGGAAAGAGTAGCAAGAAATCTCATGGATTCGATTTCAATGCATATCCCTGGATCGTAAATTTTGTTTCTATCTCCGGAAGGAGAAGAAACATCAAGATCGGATCCGAGATCATTATGAGAAGGAATGAAGTCGAAATCCATATGAAAGGTGAGATGGGTGGGCAAAATATTAGGTACATCAACGGGGATGTCTTCCACTACATCAATGGTTGAATCTCCCGAATCGGGATAATCAACATGAAATGATTCGAACTCGGGAACGGAAGTAGAATTATCGTCTCCTTCCGAGTCGTAATCATCACTCTTAATACCCGGTGGTATTGAGTCATCCGGACCGGGAAATATATCGATCTCTTCCCTAAGAGATTCACTATCTCCAACAGGGATAGGAAATGTGGGAAGAGACTTGATGATCGTATTTGGATTATCATGAAAATCTTCTGGCGGCCGGGGAGATGAATTATCGTATAGCAACCTCTCCAAAAGACTAATATATTCCTCGTGCTCTCTATTAACAATTCTTGGAGGAATTGTTATGAGTTCACCGGCGAATCGTTCTGAAGAGAGAATAATCATGGGAGAGGAAGCCATTCAATGTTCACGATTGAGTAATGATTCAAGAAGATAAGACTCGGTATCAAAACGATCATTTTTCGGAGTAGAATCGAGGTCTTCATTATGAATCGGATTAAACTCACTAGAAATGATTTCCTCGTCAAGATCAAAAAGAGGGTTCGAATAAGTTTTAAAACCTATTTCATGAATAACCTCCTCATGACTTGACTCGTCATCACTCGAGGTAGAATCGTCGAAGAGAGGATTAGAAAACGTTGAAAAATTTGTCGTTTGAGAATCTCCAATCGGGCCCAACATACACATCTCACAACAATTTCAGATATCGGAAAAATCTCGGACTCACTAGGTTGGGACAAAGGTTCTCATCACTAGACTTTTATTAATTAGTCTGATTTATGTTTTCACGAAATGGTGCTAACGGAGCTCGTCCCCCATACTTTAGAGAGTTATCGGGTTCTCGGTTGCGTAAGGACGGGTGTGATATGCAATTGTTTAATTCCTGTCATTCATCATCTTCATCATTGTTGCTGAAGCACAGGAACGTTTCAAGTTTGGAGTATTAATAAAAATCAGCCAACTCCTCGTTTATGACATTTGCAAATCTTGAAGAAGTTTGTTAAGCAATTTTGTAACTTCTCAGGTTGAGCATGCTAACTTCAAAAAATTACTCCAATGCTTGTATTAAAAACCTTCAGTGTATCCATAAATGAAATACGCATTTATATTCTTTAAAAAGTTTGTATCGATTTTCACTTAGGTCTTTCGGGCTTGCCAATGCTTCCATTCTCATTTTATTGAGGAGATTGATGTAATGACGAGAATTGCGGGGGTTGAAATTGGTCAAAACTGGATGAATTGGATCGTGAAAATTTTCTGATTCATCACGGTTGACATCTCAAAAGTCGCATGAAGACCCCTGTAATTTCACAACAAAGAATTTGTTGTTTGAAAACTTGGTTAAGTTTGTGGGAAACCACATAGTTTTGATTGTAGCATGGTTCTGATTAGAGATAATCGCCTGAAACTTGCGGTTTATAATAGTGACCATAACGAGCATAAGTTCCCGCATACAATTCACATACAAGCATTGGTTGATAGTGTGTGGTGGTGGTTAAGAAAGATTTTGAGAATCATCAAAAAAATTCAGATTTGGATCATAAGCGAATGAATTTCCAGCTGCGAAGCGCAAAATTGTGAACAAATCCACCGTTTAACTAGCCTTAACACCGTAATAGTGACTGGCTTTACATTCTCCATGGTGCAATTTAAACAAATTCTTTTATAAGATTAACTCCACATGCTGGCACTACAGAGATAACAATAAAAGCCATCACATGGTTGTCCACACCCCCACACACTCACGTTGGTTATACGAAGACATGTCGAAGAATATTAAACAAATAAGAGGGTAACGAAGATAAGAATTAAACGAATAAGAGGATAGAGAAGATTATTTATAGCAAAATACATAAGAAAGAAAAATATTTTTGGTATACTGATAATTGATACAATTGTACTGGTAGCATCTTTGAAAACGCACAAAGAAGCGGAGGAGTGGGTAAGCGCACGAAGCTATTAAAACCTTCTACTTTGGGTCGAAGTTTACGTAGGATCGATCAACCTCCTTATACCTCATCTTATAGGTTTCTAATTAAAGGTGAGCCGAATTTTCAGGTGAACAACGGTCGATTTTCGTTGTTTTGTTTTTTTTGATATTTTTGATTAATTGAATATATTCACAATGATAGCAGATTTACTTATCGGGGAGGGTCTTTATATACACTATATCTTCAAAACGAACACGATAATCGTACTACAAATATCACCCAGCTAACTGCGCCAAAATTTGATCTACTTAAAATAATTTCATTAGGATTATTATATATATTTATATATTTACATATTATATTTATATATATATATATATATATATATATATAATATAAATATAAATATATAATAATAAGAATTATCTCAAAAATATCAATAATAAGAATTCCGTAAGGCTTTTAAAAGGAAATTTACTTTTACCCAAAGTAAAATCCAAAAAAAACCTTCCCGGGTCGTGTTCCGACAAGATGCGAATTTGAAAATCGAGGTAACGTTTATGATCGCGTGTTTGAATGATTCAAGATTGGATTTGGTTATGTATTTCTACTAATAAAATGCAAAAACAAGTAAAGGCACACGAAAAACGAATGCAATTAAGGCTAAAACACTAAAAACAATAACGGGGTTCAAATCCCGTTCTTTAAAAACCTAAATTCAACAAATTAAACCCTATAAATGAAAATTATAATTTTTATAAATCCTAAATGATAAAATAAAATTTTTAAAAAAAGAATTATATTTTTTTGACTTTTATATTATTTATTATGAATTAAAAACGAATTTAATCTAAAAAATTAATAAAAAAATACTAAACTAAATTGGAAAATTCTGAAAAAATTATGAAAAGTACCTTGCACTATGCTAAACCTAAGAAAAATAAAACGGGTGAAACAACTTATGTAAATAAGCTGTTAATAAGCTAATTAGGTCTGATAAGCTAAATGGACTAAAAGGTGTTATATAATTAATTATGCATTCTATAACCGGAAAAGACCCAAGGGCATGTTGTAGTAGAGGTGTGTGTTAAATCGTGGTTGAGTTGGGTAGAGGTCAGGGGTTCGAGCCTTGCTCACCCTTGACTTCCCCAATTCCCATGTTTTTATTTTTGCAAAATTTTTGAAACAACTTTTTAGATAAGCTAAAAATAAGGACTTTTTGTGAAATGACTTTTTATAAAAACCTAGAATAAGCTAGAAATAAGCTCCTAAAAGTGACAGACTTGGTTAAAGGCTAAAAGGCTAACTGTTTAGCCTTTTAAAGCTAAATAAGCTAAGGGACAAACAAATAAGCTAAAAACAAATATTTACTAAACCCTAATAAGCACTAATGAACAAAAAATAAGCTAACAACATGAGCTAAACTAAGCTTAAATGACAGAATTACTTACAAAGCTTTTAAACTTAGAATTCTAAACTGAAAAAACTCATAAGCTTGAATAAGCTCTGTCCTAAACTAAATAAGCTAACAGTACCATAATACTAACCTAATTAGCAAGATTAAACACAAGTTAAGCAATCCCAACAGCTGAAAAGCTCAAATAAGCAGTTAGGCCAAAACCTACTAACCAAACAGCCAAAGGGGACACTTTCTAGCTTATTTTTAAGCTAGTAAATAGATTCTTATAGCTTAGACACTTATAGCACGACAAAGCTTATACACTAAGCTACAAGAATTAGTAAAGAAAAAGCAGTTTGAAATTTAAATAAGCTATGAAAAAGGGTAAAGAAAATGGCTGCTTACACTAAAATCCTATTTTTTTTCTTCAAGTTTTTAATAAAAGCTAAAATAACAACTGTAGCCCTATTTTTAAGCTAGTAAATAAGTTCTAAAATATGAAATAAGCTAAAACAAATAAAGATCTATATCTAATGAGCTAATGCTAAGAAAATTAGACTTTAAATCTCACTTTAACTAACCTAAATTTGAGATTGAAAAATAGACTTTTTACTTTGGAAAGAAAACTAAGAAATTTGAGAATGAAAAATGGACAAAAACTTAAATCATAAGTGCCCTCTTTTAACAGCCATTTCCTACTGCATTTATAGACTTAAACATGCATAAAAACAACACTTACAAGCACCTAAACAAGATCTAAGATAGTAAGCTGACATATAAAACTCAAAACCCACAGATTCAAGCCATGATTACTAAAGACCTTAAGAATGATTTTTAAACTTTATAGACTTATAAAAACAGACTTACAGGCTTAATTTGAGCTTGACAAAGTTGACTTAAAAACCTAAGTGACTCAAGCAGTATTAACAAGGGTTAGTACTGCTTGTGCCAAACACCCTTTTAAATTTCCAAAATGCATTTTTAGCTTAAAACAGACTAAGAGATTAATCAAACAAGTTCAAATAAGCATATATAAGACATATTAAGCACAATTAAGATAGGAATAAGCACAAATAAGCAGTAGAATAAGCAATATAGAAAATAACTTAAACAATAAAATTGAGAACTTACAAATGCCTTTGCTCAAAACAAGGCAAATAAGCTTACAATAAGCCGATCTACAATCTCTAGCTTGTCAAAGACAAGCTAGTGAAACCCATAAGCCCATCCAGGTTTGGCTTATCATCCATTTTTTAGATTTTGTGTGATTTTTGGGTAAAAAGGCTTAAACTCTTCAAGCTATGGAAAAGCTTGAATAGTTTAAGTAAACATCATAAGTATGAGTTAAAAAGAGCTTTTGTGAGCTTATAAAATGTTTTCAAAACACAAAGTACATTAACTTAAAAACAGATTTCTTAAAACTTAAAAACCTCAAATTTCATTAAACTTAAAAACGGATTACAAGACTTGGAAATTTAAATTGCATAAAGTAAAATACATTAAAAATAAGCTGCTAAAACTAAAATCCTCTCCCTCAAGGGCTTACAAAGGGTCCTATTTATATAGATATCCAAGGTCTTGGGTCTTCACTCTTTGTGCTACTTTTGTGAGTGAGCTGAAGGGTGTGTTTCTTGTGTGAGAGAAGTCAGAAACTCATCAAAGCCATCCATTTTGCTTGTTTTCCAAGTCCATCAATCATAGCCCTTCAATTTCTTGTCTTTTCCATGGACAAATGGTGTTGTTTAAGATTGCCAACATGGCATTTGTTGTTTTGTGGTTGGGGTAGAGGGTGATAGTGACAGGTTTGTTTGTTCGAGCAAGGGACGAGGTATGAAAGAGACAGATGAATAGTAGGGCGGGAAATAGGTCTGTTTGATTTGT
>BQNB010077975.1:0-30679 GCA_026074375.1 Tanacetum coccineum
ATTCTGAAATAGTCAAAGCAAAAGTTGAAAGTAAATCTCTTGCTTTTAAGGCTAAGAAAGAATCTAGTGATGAAGAGTGTTTGACGTCCATAAGTGAAGACGAAGAGTACGCCATGGCGGTAAGGGACTTCAAGAAGTTCTTTAAGAGAAGAGGTAGATTCGTGAGACAACCTCAGAACGATAAAAAGACATTCTAAAAAGCCTTGATGACAAGAACGTAAAAATGATAGAAAATGCTTTAGATGCGGTGACCCGAATCATCTCATTAGAGAATTTCCAAAACCACCGAAAGACAAGAACCAAAGAGCATTTGTCGGAGGTTCTTGGAGTGATAGCGGTGAAGAAGATGATGAGAAAGTCAATAACGAAACGTGTCTAGTAGCTCAAGCATCAAGTGAGGTATGTTCCAAATCCTCTTACTTTAGTGATGAAAACTCGTCAATAGATGATTTAGTATTAGATAATGAATATGATAAACTTTGCAAAATGAGTTTAAAGATAATCACTAAAAATAAAAGCCTAAAAGTCACTAGAGATAGCTTAGAAAAGGAAATTAGTATTCTAAAAGAAAAAGTGTATACACTTGAGAAAAATAAGGGAGTTGATCTCGAATGTGTAAAATGTCATATGCTTAAAAATGAAAAGCTTAAAGAGGAAGCTCTTAAACTAACCAAGTTTGAAAAGAGCACACATTGCTTAAATGAAATGTTAAATAATCAAAAACCCTCTGATGAAAAGTTAGGTTTATGGTTTAATTCATTTGAAACATCATCTAGTGAAACTAAGGAAATAAAATTTATGAAAGCTCAGAAAAAGGCGTCCTCTGATGGAGGTCCCATAAATATGGGCGGCCCCTTAATGTGTAGGCGGCCCTTAAAGCAAATATGGGACCGCCACCAGGAACTACACCTGGATATGAGAAAAGTGTGTCTTTTCAAAAATCTATTTTGGGTCCTAGACTAAAACACATAAAAGTAAACAATGTAAAAGTTCCCGTTGCTAGTGATAATGAAGTTAAACAATTTTATAAGCCATTATCAAAATCCAAAGTTGGATTTTCAAAACCTAATTTTAGATCAAAAACTCCACCACCTAGAAGAGTCACAAATAATTATTATCGTCCTAAAACACCGCAACCAAAAAGAAATGTTGGTCAACAAAATCAAACTCGTGGCTTTCCTGTAACTTAGAACAACTTCCCACATCAAAGTTACATGCCATGGGAAATGTGTCTTCCATTTCCACATCCCAACCAATTGCATCAAATGCAAGGGATGTTTAGCACTAACAACTTTAGACCCATGAGATATTAGGGACCAAATGTTTGAGGTGTTGCCTTATATAAATAGATATGCCTTGGAGTCGACTTGGAACCCAATGAGTGGATATTGGATAGCGGATGCTCCAAACATATGACGGGTAAACGAAAGCTCTTCTCAAGCTACAAGGCATACAATGGAGGTAGCGTCATTTTTGGTAGTAATCTTCACGGTAACATCATTGGCAAAGGTATGATTTTTAATGACTCTCTCAAAATAGATAATGTAGAACATGTTGATAACTTAGGATTTAACTTGCTAAGTATAGGATAAATATGTGATAAAAAGTGTAGAGTAACTATCTCTAAACATGATAGTGAAGTCACAAAGGATGGTAAAGTCATAGGTAGATGTATTAGGAAGAAAGGCTTATATGTGATGAAATTAGGAAATAAGCCAAAGGATCAAATTTGTCTAGCAATGATTGATGAAAATTCCACATTGTGGCATAGGAGATTAGGTCACGCAAACATGCGTCTCATTCAATCGTTGGCTTCTAAAGAATTAGTTAGAAACCTACCTAAGCTTAAGTTTGATCAACATTTTTGTGATGCTTGCATAATGGGAAAACAAGCTCACACTAGTCATAAAGCTAAGAATATAGTCTCAACGAATATATGCTTAGAACTTCTCCATATGGATCTCTTTGTTCCATCCGCCGTACGGAGTTACAGAGGAAACCGTTACACCCTAGTTATAGTAGATGACTACTCTAGGTATACTTGGAATATATTCCTTACGGATAAAACCGAATCTTTTGATCAATTCAAAATATTTAGTAGGAAAATCCAAAACTAATTAGTTTGTTCTATAGTGTCAATAAGAACCGACCACGGTAGAGGATTTGATAATGAGGTTCAATTTGGAGAGTTTTGTAATGCTAATGGTATTACACACAACTTCTCAGCTCCACACACTCCTTAATCAAATGGCGTGTTCGAAAGGAAAAATAGGACACTTCAAAAAATGAGTAGGACTATGTTAAATGAGCAATCGTTACCACAAACGTTTTTGTGTAACGTCGTAGATACTTCAACATACATTCTCAACCAAATTCTTATTAGAGCTATTCTAGGAAAAAAACCTTACAAACTCTTAATAGGTTGGAAACCTACGTTAGATTATTTTAGAGTGTTTAGAAGCAAGTGCTTCATATTAAACACCAAAGACTACCTTCACAGTTTGACCCAAAGTCATACGAAGGTGTCTTTTTAGGTTATTCTCAAAATAGTAAAGCCTACATCATCCTAAACAAACACACTAGAAAAGTCAAAGAATCACTTAACGTGACATTCGATGAAACTCCTCCACCCTCTAAGACATCACCCTTGGTGGATGATGACTTAGATGAAGAAGAAGCAATTAAGGTCACCGAAAAGAAAAACCTAGAAAGTGACATTGTGGATGAAACTTTAGAGATTGACGAAATCATCAATATTAAGGAATCTAGGAACCATCCATTAGAAAATGTTATAGGAAACCTTAACCAAAGAACCCTTAGGTCACAAACCCAAAACCAAAGTAACTTCTTTTGTTTTATATCAACTATAGAACCTAAGAATGTGAATGAAGCATTAGGAGATGAAAGTTGGATAGTCGCCATGCAAGAAGAATTAAATCAATTCATTGCTAACGACGTTTGGGAGTTAGTTCCACAACCTAGGAATATGACAATCATAGGAACTAAGTGGGTATTTAGAAATAAGTTAGACAAGAACGGTGTTGTTTCTCGAAATAAGGCTAGGTTAGTTGCTCAAGGCTATAATCAACAAGAGGGCATCGATTATGATGAAACTTATGCTCCAGTTGCTAGACTTGAGTCTATTAGGATATTATTAGCCTATACTTGTGCCTAAGATTTTAAACTATTCCAAATGGATGTAAAAAGTGAATTCCTAAACGGTTTTATCAATGAGGAGGTATACGTAGCTCAACCTCCAGGAATCATTGATTTTGAGAAACCGAATCATGTTTATAAACTAAAGAAAGCTTTATATGTCGTAAAACAAGCCCACCAAAGCGGGTATGATAGACAAAAGTTTTCTTTATTAAACATGAATATAAAATGGGAATGGTAGATAACACTCTTTTTACTAAGAAGAAAAGTCCAAATCTCATCATTGTTCAAATATATGTCGATGACATTATATTCGGTTCGACTTGTCAAGACATGTGTGATGAATTTGCCAAAATCATGCATGACGAGTTCGAGATGAGCATGATGGGTGAACTTAACTTCTTCCTTGGATTACAAATAAAACAAATGGAAGATGGTATCTTCTTTAATCAATCTAAGTATATTAAAGAAATGCTTAAGAAATTTGGTCTAGAAGATTCTAAACCAATGAAAACCCCCATGTCCTCCGATACTAAACTCACGAAAGACGAAGAGTGTGAGTCGGTAGATAGTACCAAGTATTGAGGCATGATAGGTAGTTTATTATACCTAACGGCAAGTAGGCCCGATATCATGTTTAGTGTCTGCCTTTGTGCCCGCTTCTAAGAGGCTCCCAAAACCTCTCACCTTGAAGCGGTTAAGCGTATCTTTCGATACATTAAAGGCACTACGCACTTAGGATTATGGTATCCTAAGGGGACCGGCATAGAAACCGTAGTATATGCCGACGTTCATAACTAGAACATAGCGAGAGATTATAGTGTATCCGAAAGAGCACTAGCGGTATTTGTACGTTCATGGGATGTTGTTTAACATCTTGGTTCTCGAAGAAACAAACCACTCTTGCTATATCCACTATCAAAACCAAATATGTACCGTAGTCAGGGAAAAAGAGGCGGAAAGGCATGTCAACAACACTATGGATGAAACTAAGGCACTTATCGACTATGAAGTTACACTCAAAGATGTTCTAATTAGTGCGATCAACCAAAGGCGCAATTTGACGATCATGTGAGACAATAAAGGCGCGATTGACCTTAGCAAATACCCTGTGCAACATTCTCGAACCAAACATATCAAAATTCGTCACCACTTTCTTCGTGATAATGTCAAGAAAGGACATATCTCAATCGAAAAAGTGCCATCCGTCGACAACATCGCCGACATTCTTACAAAACCCCTTAAACGTAAATCGTTTAACTATCTACGTCCTAGTTTAGGAATGATGGAACACATTCCAAAAATCGTATTAGTCCGCTTTTCTTTCTTCTGTCTCAATTCGAGTCCGCGATCCATTCCGCGTCATGACAATTTAACTGCTTCATCTGAAGCTAGTTAGACATTCTTAATTTGTGAAATGCAAATTAAAAAGTCACTCCTCTTTGTAAAATTTTCATCAAAACTTAGTCCAAATTCCCTCACTGAGGGCGGCCCCCATATCCTAGGCGTCCCCAAAGTATTTTTGGGTGGCCCCCTTATCGATATGAGACCGCCACCAGCAGACATCATATTTTCCACACTTAGTCAAAATTTTCTAGACTCAAAAACCAAACATCCCTCTCTTTGCTGCAGCGACGAAAATGAAAACACCAACAAAAAAAATCAAAATCGACCATCAAAACTTAAATTGAAGATAGAATCAACACATACAATCATTCTCAACATCATTAACATCATCATTGTAATGTTATTTCATCTATTTTCTTTCAATTTGAGTCTAGGGTTCATGTTGAACATAAAGAAATTAAAATTAGGGATTTTTCATTTTTGCTTCAATTTTGTACAATTAGGACTACTAGGATACAATGTATAACTAATATGCTTCCCTTAGACATAGGATTTGCATACACTAACGAGTTTGTCAAAAAATTAATTTCGAACCAAAACCCCAATTTTATTTTCAAATCACTCACGTTAGGAACATAATAAAATTGTTATTATGCATTATTAATACAACTTAAAAACGTTTTTAAACACATGCATAATGATCTCAAGAACAAAGGTCGAGTTACATAATTCATATGTATTTTTTGACATGTTTGGATGAGCAAAATTAAATTAAGGAGCGTTTGGATTAACTCTTAGGATGTTAATTTTAGGTCGAGTTAATCGTTACTCCACATTTGTGACAATTAAGCACACACTAGATACCTATTTCAATGAGAAAACCTTACTAAAATTGGCGCTCTTTTAATTAGGTGAAATGACGTTGGAAGAAGAACTACGGTACACCAAATCATACGTTCCAATAATCTCAAATGAAAACTATCTTCCTAATAACTTAAAACCCTTCATTCGAAACCTATAATGTAAATCAATTCATGAAGGACGTCCAGTATCTTCTGAATCTACTAAATATGATAATATTCAAATCATGTTTCTAATCATCAAACTACTAAATATATATGAACTCCACGAAGGGATATGTCCAAGATTTTTTCTTGAATTTTATTCTTCAATAGAAATTACTTGAGACAATAATCAAAATATCTTTTTAAAATTCTAGGCATTAAAAAGAACATTTAAACTCTCACTCGAGTCATTTACCTCAATTCTCTCCATATCATGTGAAGGAGAATGTTCTAACTTTTGAAGATTCATCCCTTGATTCTTTGAGAACTAATCAAGAATCCAACACTCCTTACCAAACACACATTCCAACACCAAATGAAATAATTCAATCTATCACAACTACTGGACAAACCATTTTTCCAAACAAAATTCTCAAAGAAGAACTTCGTCATAATATGAGATCTTGTAATGAAATCATTCAAGAAAATGCCTTTGGTATTCAAAATAACTCCAACTTTCTTTCCGTGTCATCGTGTCGCATGATGTATTGCATTCTAACAAGTACTCCCTTTAACATCGCTTATTTTCTAACCAAACGAGTTGAAAATATTAAAAATCAACCAAACGCTCCAATGCCATATGGAATGATTCTAAATCGTCTATATGATTACCTCATCAAAATCAGTCCTCATCTTCAAAAATCAAAGTATATACTATATTCGCCCTCCATGAAACCCTGGGTTTATCCCAAGCATCTTCAAGCAATCATCTCCATATCCTCTAAAGAAGTCACTAGCAATGATTTCGGATACCTCAACATATGTTTGAGATATTTCTACATCCTACTAATATGCTAAGACATACGTACTATTATTATTGCTATGTACTATTACTTTGACTATCATCTAGTTTACTCTAGTTCATGTATAACATTTCTTGGTCATTATTCATGCATGCACCCTGATACAATATGGCTACATATATTATGCATGATTATCTCTTAGTTCATATACCTATATGTGCGTCCTTGATAAAATCTAGGATAATAAATTTTGTGAATTTGATTGCTTGATATTAGATGATCCCTGGTAAAATATGATTGACTACAAAATGGTGTCTTTAGGAAACCTTTTTTGGACATATTTTACAAAATTTGAAAAACTGGAAAATTTTTGCAATTCCAGAAAACGGTCCCCATAAATACTGGGCAGCCCCCTAATATATCTGGGACCACCATGTAATTATGGGACCGCCATCAGAATCACAAATTTTTTTTACTATGATTACCTGAATGAGATAACTCTAGAATATAACTATAATTACAATAATCACGCCTATAATTAAGATCAGCAGATTCTATATCTGTCAGCAGAAATGAGAACATGACCAGCAGAAACATAATCAGTAGGAACGGCTTCTAAGTCTTCCAGCAGAAACGACACTTAGTCGTTTTCAATAATTCCCAACAATATACAAGACAACACATAATAAGAATCCATAAAATGATATAGTCATATCACAAGTAAAGGAATGAAAATTATAATACAAAGACTTGTGATCATTCTTTGATATTACATTGCAGGATATAACAGAAAATTTTGGAATCTAAGACTTCCAGAGATGAACACTCTAACAAGAATCTAACTCATTAGGTTTCTCAAGGACTGGTTCACTTCCCAGTGGTTGCGGTATGATCCATAATGAGTTATCTAAGATAGACTTATCAAAGGGGTAGTTTGGTGGTGGTGTAGTTAACTTAAACGGTGATGAAGATCCTACTGATGAAGATGGAGATATTGGAATGGTTGATTCAACAGGTGTCTCAACGTCTTTAGGTGGTGAAATCTTCTCGGGAGGAAAGAAATGTCAGGAAATCAAACATTGGTGATAGTGATAACACTATAAATGGAGGCAAAATAGTCGGTGGAGCAATAGGAGCTTGTGGTAATTCATTATCAGTAGCATCATATGCTTGCATGACCTTCATATATGGGTCATCATAAAATGGTGAGAGGGCTAGTGAGGCTAAAAGATCCTTTAGTTAAATCATCTAGAAAGTTAGGAGAGGTGTTTCCCGGTGAGGCTGGGAAATAGTCCGATGAAGCCGAGATATAGTCAGGAGAGTGTGTAGAGGAAAAACTATCCTCAACATCAGAATAATATAGGATAATAATAGGTTGGGGGGGAAGACATGACTATATAACAACCCAGTAGATATAACATAAGTTATTTATATATAATATAATAGTAGTGTATTATCTGCCATGGAAATTTCTTACACATACTATTCTAGAAACTGCAGTGGCACGGAGGACTTTCTTGGATGGAAAAAAAAGTAGTTATAGTTTAGGTTTTACCCTTGTTCTCTATAACCATGAGCTCTGATACCAATCTGTAACACCCCCATTTTTGACATATAGCAGCGAAAGCTAATCTGGGGTATTACTTCATGGATCAACAGACATAATCATAGAAAACGACTCATAAAGAGACGTTTTAGAAAATTTAGTTATCATTCAATATAATCAGAGTTTTACAAAAACAGAGGTCCCAAAATCTACATGAAAACATAAAGTTTGAATGATAACAAGTTTGGACGTCCTCAAGTCCAATGCCACTCCGTGCCATAGGTTGCTCAATTACCTGAGATAAACATGCTAAAAGGGTCAACACAAAGGTTGAGTGAAATTCATAGGTTTATGATAAATAGTTGAATACAAGTCATCATAGACAGTGGGTTACGTTGTTATACACCCATAAATAGTAATAATTGCAATTGCATTTACAATTATCATAGTAATAATCGAATACAAGTTATCATAAGTGGTAATAATTGCAACACATACAATTATCATGAAAAACAGTATTATTGCCCTAAGCTCATGATATCAATACGTTAACATGGAAATCACCGTAGTGACATTGGTTGAGGAACAAATGTTCCCGTGGAAAGGTAATTTGCCAAGGTTATCCATTAAGTCAAATATAGTGCGTTTGGTTACCCCATGAACGGGTATACCAACGGGAGTCGTCACCCCCAATAGATCTATCCACAATATTTGCGTTTACTCGCAAGTAATTAATGGTTCATGATATGGAAATAGTGGCACTGGAAGGTACTTAGGCAATAATATATCTGGATAACATACAGTTGGAAAAACACTTGCATTCATGGTTATTACTTGTATCCCCCTCGGACAAGTTTATAAACACACTTCAAAGATTGAAATGCGAGGCTAATGCAACTCACCTTTAACAGAATTCTGATTGATGGCAAAAGTATATGAAATATAGTCATCATCCCTCGTCACGTAACCTAAGGCTAATTATGTCACCAAGTCTTCTAGTGTGATTGTTTATGTTTCAAAAAATTATAAAGTTTAACATAACATCTTAATTCTGATTTATATTAATTATAAAATATTGTATCACTGTTCAGCTATCATAATTTAGGAGGACAGTAAACGTTTTGAGGAGCCAAGAAACTTTAAATCGTAAATCCAGCAAACTCGTCAAAACGTATACCCAAACAAAACCCCTCACATGAAACTCCATAGTAACGTGATACGTTAATAGATTAAATAATCACGGTTTTATTCATTTTAAGGTTTCTTCAAAAGCTAGCGGAAGACTACATTGTTATTATGTGTACAACATAATTGTTTAAAACATTTTTGATCGATAATGATAATGACAACTCCGGGACTTTAATACAACAGCGAGTCTAATAAAATTTTATATTTGAACACAATTCTAATATAAAAATAGATTACATTTTAATTATAACCTTTAAGAATGTAAAATGGCAATATACAGTCGCCCTTTGGTTTAATAGAGATTTAAACAAATTAATGCAGTTTAATATAACTCTATATAAACTCTTTAACCTTTAACTTTCAAGTATGACAAAACAACCCCTGAAGTTTAACTTAGATACTCTGGTACATGTTGTCGCCCATCTATTATAAGTTTCAATAATTTACACTTTATACCCTTGGTATCTTAATATAAGTTTCTGCAAATTTTGGTCCTTTTTATATAACACTCCTTCTTACAAAATCAACCCTTATAATTTTGAGAATTGCAAAACCAAGTCCTAGTGATTGTAACTATACGTAATATTTTACATACAATAGTCCTTCTATTCGTATTAGGTTTGGAAAAGTTACGATATATACCGCTATGCATGAAAATTGTTATGGTTTTAGTCCAAAATCCATAATTACGTGTTTTTACGTTTGAAATCTATTTTGCAGCTTATGACTTGACAAAATAAGTTATAATAAGCAACTCTAACGAATTTATAGCTTATAAAATAAGTTAATAAGCTTAAATACTTGAAACGGGTCCGTTTAGGTTCGTTTTGGGTTTAAAAGAAACCCGATTAGTTTGAGCTTATTAGAGATTTTCTGATTTAGCTTATAATACAATGAGACAAGAGCTTATGGGAATAGCTTATAAGATCAGTTAGGAGCTTAAGCTTATTAAGGGCCTATGAAAAATGGATTTCGACTAGTTTTAGGGTTTTTGGGGACAAGTTTTGGATGTGCAGAGATTTAAATAGGCCTAGCTTAGATGTCAGCTAATTTTCTTAGGATTTAAGAAGATGTGTTAGGAATACGCGATAAATTCCCTAGAACAAAGTCTCGTCACTGTCATTAATATCCGTAGATAGCTCGTCAATAATAATTTGGGAAACTTACATAGTAACTAGTCCAAGTCCATGGGAAAGCCCATATAACCAAGGTCCATGTCCACTCACATGTAAGTATAAATAACCCTCTCCACACATGGAGAAGGGTGTTGGGTTTCTCTTTTTGTTGTTTTCCCACATAGTTAATCACCATCCCTTGTTTTCCATTTTAACTTTCTCTCTCAACATTTCTCTCTTTAGGTTCCTCTTTTGTGTGCGAATATACAAGTTTTTTCTTCTTCAATTAGTATCAGAGCCATGGTTTCACATTGGAAATCTTAGTGTTATTGATGTTGTGGTTTTTGTGGTTTTGTTGTGTTTTGTTGAGGGTTTTTCTGAGATTATGTTTGGCTAAATTTAAAAGTCACGTTTTTTTTTACAAAAACATTTTATCAAAAACTGTTTAACATGTTGACATATCAATGTTTCAGAGATACAATCTTTAAATCATTGTTGGCTTCAAAACATTTCTTTCTTACTTAACCGGGCTTATTGTTGTTTTTGTTTTTTTTTTATATAAAACGTGTGTCTAGTATTTAACTTTTTGTGGTTTTGGTTAGTCAAAAAAAAAAAGAGTGCATCTTGTTGTTTCAAAAGTCAGTGTTTGCATATATTTTTTTTTCTTTTCTTCAAAATCTTGTCGAAAGCAACAACCGAACGAGTTCAACCTAGTGCGAACCGAACAGCAATCAAACAACATCCACCGATCGAAGGCTCATCTGAACCGTTGTCAAACCGAACGAGTAATATTATTACTAACGAGCCGAAACGATTTCTCATCCGAGTGTGGCCGATGACGATTGCTAATTGAATTAGCCGAACCGAGTGACATTTTTATAAAGATAGATAACGAGTAGAAAAAGCTAAAAGGTCCGAACGAGTCTCCACATTCAATACAATCGGAACTAGTTTTTATATAAGCAACCGAACCGAGTATCCACCAAAGTAGAACCGAAACGAGACTTTTCAAAAACCAACTAGTTAATCATTCTCATGAACCAGATCGAGTAAAAGTCTCCTTTGCAATCCGAACTAGTTATTCTTCATGTTTTTAAATAGTTTTTTCGGTTTTTTTCGGTCGAGTTCCTATTAAATGACGGACTTAAGAATTATACCATCGTGCATCGGTGACATTGTTTCGATCAATCGTGGTATAATTTATTTTCTAACCGACGATCACCGTACATTCCGCGAGCAAAGGAAACATAATAGTTATTGTGTTTCCCTAGTTCATACAGAAGAGAAGAAAATTGTTTTTAATATATTTCAAATTTTCAATTTTCATTTTAACCTTTATAATTCACAATTTTACATTACCCTTTACTTTCAAACATTTCAATTTTAAACCTAGTTCAAATAAATCTTTACTAATAGTCCTTTTTTAAGACCGTTTTGTAGCATTTTACTTTTATTTTTCACAAAGTTTTATTTTTAGCCTTAGATAATCAATAGTTTTTACTATTAGTCCCCTTAGCTTGTTTAGAAAAACTCTTTCACTTTCAACCCTTTAATTCTCTAGTACATTTTATAATTACCCTTTAACTTTAAGACATTTAAATTTAATCTTCCTTGTTATAAAACTTTTACTTTTAGTCTTTTATTTCTCATCAATTTTTTTTTAGTGTAGAGTTAGTCAATTTTATTTTAAAATAGTTGTCACCAACATTAATCATCGTTTTAATACATTTCTCTTATCTGATTTGTACAATCCTGCGAAAGATTTAATTCTTTTTCTCGTTTAAATCTTAGATTGTAAAGCCCCGTGAACTTAATTGATTCAAACCACAACAAGAGATCACTTAAATCTACTTAAGATTTTTAATTTCATTTCACCACACATCGAATTTCAATGGAATCTGAACATTCTAATCGTCTCAAGAGAGAGAATGCATCAGCTGCAACAAATAGCAACGACAAAGCAATGGAAAAAATGCAACAATTCATTTCGCCTACTTCATTCATCAATCTTAAGGTTCTCATCAATCCAACGGAGATCGAACGGCATGTGTGGCCTATTTGATCAAAAGATACATCAGACTTTCACAGAATCTTGTTACTTTAACTTGGATAATCTAGAAAAGCAACTCCGACAAAAGAAGAATTTCAAAGAAACGAATTAAGATAGAATTTTTATTTCTATAGTACAGTTTTGATTCCAAAAAGTTTTATATACCATTGGTTGCGTTTAGAGTACTCATAAACAGTTTCAGACATTCATATCATTTTTCGTATACTGTTTCGATGATTTTGAGGTGCAATGAATGCAATGTCCATTCTAGAAAAAACTCGAACGAGATTCAACAATTCCGCCGATGACACTGATCCAACCACATGGAATCCATTAAGAAATATGTATCGGGGAAGAAATTTGAGGGGGTGGGGGGTGGTGCTTGATTTTTATTTGTTATTTTTTGTATGGTTTGGTTTTATTTTTTATTTTTTGGTTAATCTTGAGAGCTATTGAATGAAAGAGCACAGATAAACGAGAAAATAACAGAAGGGTAATAATAAAAAAAAAAGAAATAAAAATAATAGATAGGTGAATGCAGTCAAAAGAAGGGAAAGGTGATTCGAGAAACAGCTCTATAGATGAAGGTTTGGTTTTACGGAAAGCAATGAACAGAATCAAAAGAGGCTTGTTTCAAGCAGCAAGATCCGAGAAAGATACACAGCTAAGGAGACAGATATCAACTCCGTGAATGACAACTCAGCCATTTAGGCTGAGGTACAATTGACTTTATCAACATGATACTCCCCCCTAGCTAGAAGAACAACAACAATTTTGTGCAATATTCACCCTTATATGACACACATCTGTTGGAAAAGTTGTAGAAATACCATTTCCTCGGTGCTAAACAAATATGTGTTACCATTACAGGTGAGGAGAAGATTGAACAGACTGCTGAAAAATGTCAAGTTTCATGTCCTTTACTTGATCTATCATTTGATAACATGACAACTGAATTTTCAAACCAATCTCTCGAGTCTGAAAATATTTTTCTCAAAAAGACCGTTGCCCAACTTCAAAAAGACTTTTCAAGAATGGAAACACATTGTGTTAACATGGAACTTAAATATCAAAATCAAGCTTTAAAAGACGGGCAACGTGGTCAAATTTTGAATGAAACAAGTAATAAAGCCAAGATTAAAAAGGAAATTGAGGTACTTGAAAAGATCAATATCGAATTGGAATATAGTGTGGCTAAATTACTTACAGAAAATGAGAAGTTGCATAAGGAAAATGAGCATTTAAAACAGACTTACCAAGATCTTTACGATTCTATTATCAATACGACACAGTTTAGATAAAAGACCATTCAAAAAAAATGGGGGAAACCTTCACCTGATTGCTCAAATAAATAAGCAAGAACTGTTGAAAATGCTGATTCTTAAAGGCTCTGATTCGGAAAAGGTTTTTTGCGAATTGTAGCGATTGAAAAACAATAAAAAGTTAAAAGGAAATAGCAGTGTGGATTGACTACAGTGGCACACACCATAAATCAGTCAGTGGAAAACCGGTTTTACAACCACCCGAAACTAATCATAGGCGTTACGACTCATCATCCCGAATGGAATGCGTTTAAATCTGAAACGACCTATACATTTATTCAAAACCGACGGTTTGCCCTCCCAAGATTGTACATGTGAAATAATGTTTGTGTCAAAAAACCAGTCACTCAACATTATTTGCCTAAAGGAAGAGAATCTGCTTTTTTGCAAAACCTCATCATATGATTGCATCTAGCGAATCTAGGAATAGCTCTAAGAACATGTCAAGATTTAGTTCAAATGACATGGTTCATAAATTACAAATCTAGAGGAAGCTAAAAGAAAAAGAACACTCAGAAAGAGCAGAAAGTCAACAACTATGTAATGTCCATCTGCTAAAAACAAAACGACTACTAAGGAAAGTTGCAAATCAAAACCTAGGCAGCAATAATCAAAACATCTAGGGTTTGCCAACATCCTCAAGAGTATCTTGCCACATAACGACAACTGTTATCTGCTAACTAGCAGATCACTCTAAGAATCTAGTCCTTTCTCTGACTTCAAACACTTTGTGTGCTCACACATTCAAAAGTGTGCCTTAATGCAAATCATCGATCCTGTATAAAAAATTCCTGAACGAATGATCCTTGTGCTAAGATTCAAATTTCCCAATAAGACTAGAAACCGTAAACAAACCCGTAGATCCAACGAGTCACACCCTCAAGAACCTAGTAAAGATCGTTACAGGAAACATAGTTTTTCTCCAATAGATACTTCCGCTGAGGCATGAAAATCAAACACTCCTAATCTCATCGTTGTGGAATTCCGACGGGTAAGGAATTTTTAACGACTTCTGCTGTCTTAAGTGGGTTGCCGAAACGGAAATGACCATTCACATCTAGCACAACCTAAGGTTGAATGTAGAACCCCAAATGGTTCAAATGATATATCACTAACCAGTTATAAATGCGACCAAACTCTCAATGTCAGTGCAGTACTCTTAACTTAAGTGCCGGTACATTTCTGAGCAATCACGAAAAAGGAAACAACTCGTAGTTAGTTTGAGCTGAAAAAAAAGTGATATAATCAGCAAACCAAGGGTTCCAGGGCAGTTTATCGTAATGATGAACGAAAGGACAATGCTGTTATTTCTACTTCAATCAATCACCGGGCCTTCATGATAATGGTGTCTGTATACAACAACTTCAGGCCCCGCTTTCCTCAAAGAAAAAAAGAGAGTGTAACGCTCAGTGGCGTTTTAGCTTCAAAAAAGATAACATGCTTCTTGTATCCTAAGTAAATATTTAAAATCATAAAACACAAAAAGATATTTTATTGATTTTTATTTTATTTTAACTATTATAAAAATTTTATAAAAAACAAGAGAAAAATATAAAATCCAAGAAAACCAAAATATTTTTCATTCACTACGACAAACCTTATATAAAAACCAACGTACAAAAATTAAAAAATGAGAAAAATTACAAAACAGTAAGTTATTTTCAAGCATGCAATTGTCTTTTGCACAAACGATAATATTTAGCGTCCCTAGAAATGTCTTTCAATAATCAGAGCACTTGGTTCCTAAATAAAGATCGTGGGCAAAAGTTCAAAATATTTTTCAAAACATGCCATATGGCTTGCTTATTAATCATATAGTAACCCGCTTTTCACTCTGAGGAAAACATGTCGTCTAAAAAGACAGTTGTTCCTCTCAATTCCGGGAAATTAAGTCTCGGCATGTCTACTTTATGGACCAATGCAAAAGGCTTGTGATTACTTGCATCACAACCGTGCTTCCTATATTTCCATAAAGTGTACATTTCAGTGCTTTTCTTAATTATGTCAAAATAAGAGAAATCTAATTTTTATTGGTAAACAGTTGTCTTAACAATGACTCAGTGTTTCAGTAATCACAAAAAAGATTTTTCAAGACAATTCGACCACTCCCTCAATGACAACATCCCCCGCTCTTAAAATAGAAAACGGGTAATTATTTGAGGGGAGAATGCGACATCAACTATCTCTTTAAAAGGTCTTTTCAAAAAAGTCACGGAATAAACATAAAGTGAGCTATAACCAGAACGATCACAATTTTTATGAGTCTGGACTATGATGGATTTTTAACTTCACAGACTTAAGATGATCATTTGTTTCACACTTTATGGGACTATTCTTGCAATTTTAAGACATAAGTTAGAGTTCTCACACAGGAATAGAATTACAAGCTTATTTATTTCTTCAAACACCACTCTTAAAGTTTGTAGCGTATAAGGTTTTGACTGATACTCCGACGTCGTCCGAAAACAGCAAGCGGGAAAGGGATTAATAATGTATATCTTGAAAGTGTCCTTAGGCCTTCTTTATTGAGGTGTAGCCTATCTTTGTCTTTTTAAGGTTTAGCTTCTTTTGATTTTAGGCTGTTTTTGAATCTTTCGGTGCACTAATTCATTCACATGTTGGAAAGAGACAGTATCGACCAGTCATTAGCAGTATGCATCATTTAGTCCCCAAGGGGAAGTGTTAGAGGCGAGATATAAATTATTTAAAAACAGGTGGAGAAGAATTCTTTCTTGATTCGAATTAGTTCCTGCCTAACCGCCTATCACTAATGCGTATTCTATAATGAAGTAAGTATTTTGTATAACTAAGAGTACATCATATGTATGTATGAGAGCAGATGTCCTTTACAATGTCATATCCTGCATAAAAGAAAATTGTCTACATTAGACTTAGCTTGAGCTTAGTGTTATCATTCCAACTACTTAGAAGGGCAAATAGATTGGACATTCAGGGACTAGTTCTGACTTTGATTTAACAATTTAATATATCACTATCATGTAAGGAGAAATAACGAACATCCTGGACTTAATGACTTTGGTGTTATTGGCGGCTTGAGTTACTTGTGTCTTCGATATCGGGCCTTGTATACATCAGAGGACTGCTATGATGCGCTGTGCACGTGAGAGAGGAGACTGAGATCGTAATCTACTACAAGTTAAGGAATACAGGTGTTAGTGGGAAGCTAGGAACAACTCATCAACCGACAGACAAGCTTACCAAACACACACGCTCAAGTTACAAATGGTAACTAATCTGTTCTAAGACCGCGAAGTTTGGTGATGCAAAGGTCTTTCATAACTTGGATAAAAAGTTAGAAGCAATGCTAAAGAGTCTGTATGAAACAAGATATGACAGATTGAACTAAAAAAAAACAAAAACAACCTCTTAAAAGAAAAAGGTTATAAATGAACAAGCGATTAGAAAGATTCATTTGTGGGAGATTGTACGAAGAGACCTACATGCTGCGTCAAAAAGAACCATTTTGATTATAGCATAGGAGTTCTCATCATTCAGGTCAAACTCTCGTATAGTAATAATCATGTGACACAGCATATAAAGTGGTAGACTCTAATGGTGAAATAAGGAGGTTCTCTTTAGATTATTTGTTTTTTATTTAAAGCTTTTTTGAAGGCTTTAATTCTCGATATAAAATGTTTTAAGATTTTCTAAGTAATTTCAAAATCTTTCAAATTATTGTACTCACACAGTCTTAATAACCCGCTCAAATATAACGTTGAGGGGGAAGCAATAATATGTATCCATTCTCTAGAATATAGCATTTTGTTCCCCGAAGGTTAATCAATTATCCCCAAAATATCAAGGATTAACATTTTGGATAAAGGAGATAAAATGTATTAATCCTGGACTTAATGTATATTGACAGTATGTGAACAAACTAAAATAGGACGTCAATTCACTCCACACCTAAGCAAAAAGATTAAAATACGATTAATATGCCATGTTAAGGGGGAGCTTTTTTAGTGATGATTACTAAACACTCAAAGTGTAAAATCTTTGATATTCAATATCAAACAGCTTTGATTGCTTACATTTACATGTTTTTGGAAGATCGTGATGAAATACCCAACAGACCGACCAAGTTCTTAAATTTAGAAGTTACCAAGGAAGGTTAGGCTTAGTATTCAGATCCCATGACCAGTCCCAGAAAACCAGACGGGATCTACCCAGATAACCACTAGTTAGTGTAGAATCCTTAGGTATGATTAAAAAGGAGAAAAAGGTGAGAAATGGGAATAATAGCCGACTGAGATGGAGCTAACACTCGGAACAAACCCTAAACAAGGTGTTAGTTATGAAGTCTCAGTAAGCATTGAAGGGTTAAGAATATGATAAAGAAATGTAAGATAAAGGGTGAAAATAAAGAAAGCCCTCTATACACTTAGGCAAAACCGGTCAATACATATGCGTCAGAAACACTCATGTGCAGTCTGACATTGAATACCAGTCATGGCGACCCATGACGTCTATGCACAAACCCCTCCCCAGCCACTTAAAGAGAGTCAAAGACTTTGTTTCAATACTCATAGAGATACACGCATTTCTATTGACTATCTCTCACCTTCCGTGTTAGTGATATTGAAAAGTGCACTTCCAGCTCCAGCTCCGATCACTAAAATTAAAAGTGACACAATTGAGTCTAAAGCGCAAAAGAGATCATCCATTAACTCATTATGACACTTGTCATAATTTAGCATTGTTATCTCACATAAAGTGAATAATCAAGTAATATCATTAGAAGGCCTACGCAAGACCTTGTGAATTTGCAAAACATCAGAGTGAATCATTCACAAAGAAAGGAAATATCCTGCTTGAGCCAACCATCCAAACAAGCTCATGGTAGGTAACTTGCGCATTCTTTATGAATCAAACTTGCCACAACTTGGAAAGAAATGATGGTGATTCTATAAGAATCAAACTTGTTCCAGGATAATGATTGACGATTGAGATTGATGAATTTTTGAAATGATTAACATCCACGCTGTGTACAAAACCACTTTAGCAACGTGACAATACGTTGATTGATTCAAATTGATTATTCTATATCAATCGGTGAGATATAAATCACAAGGTCACTTTTAACACGTGCTGTCTGCTCTGAGTACGTTTCCGAAATGAGAACATGCTGAGATACGATGAAACTAAATACTTATGTGTTAAAAGATTCAAATACTACAAGCTGGACATCCCTGTCAAGAAGATTCTTCTTATTAATCTATCGATCACAGATCGATCCTCATGATTTGAAGGATACTACCAACAAACCTGGGCGAATGACAAAGCCATATTCAATCACCACCTCTTTATTGCTAACTATTTACTCAGGCTATTTAAAGATGGTGCTGGAGATTCCTGATTCCCAGCTGGCTCACAATCCCACTCTGAGGTCCACGATGCTTATACCCGAACCGAGCCAAACATAAAACACATCATGGGAAAGGCACAAAGTACGTGTTTCAAGACTGGTCGCTACTCTGATACCGGACATCTTTCTTCGAAGTGACATGTATTAAAGTCAAATCCGTTCAACAAGACTCAACATCTCTCTCCGTCACTTACGCACTGATACGAAACGATCTTTCTCTGAAATAACGAAGTGTTCTTAAAGTTAAAGATTTCAAGACTCAAGATGCAACATTACATAAAGCCTTTTCAAGTCAACTCTATCAAGTAAAGGTATGAGCATGTCGTTTCCAACAATCACAAGTTCACAAATGGCAAAATTTACAAGAGGCGAAACGAGATTAGCTTGGTGTTGATGATTCTCAAGGTGTCAAGACACATAATTCACATACAAGTCAAGATAAGGAACAAGCTCACAGCCTAAAGTCAATATCACTACATCATGTTCACAAGATACAAAAAAAAACTTAAGTCTGCCACAGCGCAACAAGAATGAAGACTTCATAGTATGACAGGTTTTTAGTTTTTGTAAACATGAAGTGACCTCCTTAATGGGGGAATTGTTAGGAATAGTTACAAAATTCCTAGAAAAGTCTCGTCACTTCATAGAATCTCGTTAGTAAAAGCTCGTCAATTAATATTTTAGAAACTTACGATAGGTAACTTAGTCCAAGGTCCAAGAAATAGCCATATAAGCACAAGGTCCACATGTCCCCTCATGGAAAGTATAAATACCCTCTACTCACACATGGAGAAAGAGTGTTGGTATTCTCTTGTATTTCCCACATAGTTATCAATCACCGCGCCCCATATTTAGAGCCATTTTCTTTCTCTCTCTACTTTCCACTTCTCTACGGTTTACATCTTTATGTGTGACAAGGAGTCTAAATTCTTCAAGTTAAGTTGAAAGATCTTATATTATAGATATCCGCTGGTCCTAGGTGAGTCAAATACCACATGATAGCCATTTTAGTAAGAGAGAGTATTGATCATGAAAGTATTGACTTGTGATTATACACTGAAAATGGATAAAGATACAAATGACTCAACAATGTCAATTGACTCCAGCGACCCTCTATGGAAGCCATATATGAGGGGTCTATGTATAGCCCATACGCCTCTAAACTCTACATATTGCCTATTCTTTCTAGTTGCCTTATAGTGTATGTGGTCTATGAAAAAACACATGGTAATTCTGTAATGTCTTCACGAAAAAGTGAATCACCAACAATCCTCCCCCACACGCCGAACGATATACAGAATTACTAACAATAATTTTCCTAACCCGTACATAATGATAAAGAACAAACCTTCCAAAGACGCATCAAATGCTTGATGACGTCCTCTGTGGTGTTTGACTTCAAGTCGAGCACTCCAACATGAATCATCAATGACACAGTACTTTGGTTAGGAGAAATACTGTAATAGGCACGACAACAAAGTAACCTATACACTTCTGTTAATGAAAGCTTCTGACATTAGCTCCCCCTAATGAGGTGCAGTATATATCTTGATTTAGAAGCTTTAAAGCTTCCCTCCAAACTAGCAATGAAATCAGCATCCATCATAATTCATAGCCACATATTATCCTTTATTTAGAAGCTTTCAAAGATTCCCCCCCAAACTCAGCAATCCTCATCTGAGCAGTTTTCAAAGCTTACTTACAAGCTCCAGAATAATGTAAAAGTGCAAACCAGCGGAATAGTAGATACACATCGAATATTACTGCTCCTTTAAGAATAAAAGCTTAGTGATAGATCTCTTTGGGTAAGCATACTAACTGAATCAGCAACGTATCTTCCTCACGCTTGAATAAATTCTTCTCACACCGCTTCCCCTGAAATTCAAATATGCAACAAAAGTCTCAAGGTTATCACCTTCCCCCTTTGTCTGAGATATACACCCAAAAGCCACAGTTTATAACTAGCGCTGATATTCTACTGCCGGTTATGTAACATTTCGTCTTCCCCCCGGCATGGCCTAAAACTCTTATCAAAAAGATTCAAGAAAGATGCTCCCTGTCTCAAGCTTTTCAAGAACAAGACAAAGGCAAAGCTCAAGGTTGAAATCTTCTCCTTCCCCCTTAGCCTAGAGTTTCGACTTGTCGAATCACAACACCTCGGACGTGCATTTACTTGATACATGTGTAGGAATAAATTGCTCAATCTTTCCCATGCATCAATTGCTGCGATCAAATCTCTACTCATAACATCTCTCCTGGCTATCATTTAACCACCGTCTCGTAGGCTTTTTTGAAGTAACCACTGATGACAATGTAAAAACCAATATACCAAACTTGAAACTGAAGTAGTTGTTCCCGTTCTTCGTGACTTATGCTTGCACAAAATGTTGGAAGTACGATGTAGAGAATTTGTGGCTCCAAGCAAATCGCAAAGTACTCGAATACTGGACTCCACGAAAAGTATGAGACTTTCATTCATCCTCTTGGCGATCATCCCAACTGTCTTTTAGCGTGTGACACTGGAGTACTACATACGGAACTCCTTTGAGTGATAGTTGAATCCAGGTCAGGGGCAGGGGGAGAGCCATCCCTCTTGACTTGTGGGAGAAACTAGATAAACCAGAGTCTTTCAACTTAAATTATAGTCCTCTGAGCAAGTTATCATTGAAAGTCTGACATCCTGCCACACCCCGACTTCACTAGAATAAAATATGAACACCCAACGTAAAATGCCACTTTAATTCTAACAGTGATTACCATCAACTCCGTTGTCACTTATAAAAATTTATTTCCAATCTAGCCATTTATGTTTCATGATTCATTTATCAACTTGATCGATACCGGGCACATTGGGTCCACTTGTCATCAATGAGATTACAAATGTAAAGCATTTAAACAACATTAAGCAAAATCATCCCAAGTCGTCAGTTTAGCTAAATTTAAGTTTTTATAGAAACATTTAATACTCAAATCGTTTACCCGGTCATACATAAACTCAGCCCATCAAAGGCAAACAAACGCAGCCCTCAACAATTATAAAACCGGCCGCATTTAAATAAAAGCTACAGCCCTTCTACATTTTTAACTTATCAATATTTTGTGGCGCATTATTTTGATATAACCCCGTGTACAAAATCCTAGATAGACTCCGCCCACTTCAGATTTAATCTATATACACGGGTCTCTCATAAAATAAGATACAAGAGATAATAAAATATTTCAATCAAACCCTAATATGACTCACTCATTTAACCTAACCCCACTTTTCATTCGCCTCCCACCTCTCCTTTTTTCTTCTCAGATCAAAGACTCCCCAAACAACTCTTTACTCTTCAGTTCACCTTTTTTCTCTTCCCTCCTATTACACAAACAATCTTGATAAAAAAATAACTTCACATCAATCATCAAAAATCTAATTATCAATTATTTCTGCCAGGGAGACTCAGATGCCAATACCAACAAGAACGACACTTCAAGGCTCTCTTATAGAAGAGGTCTCGTAGGTTAAATGATGGCTTGAGTGTGTCAATCGAGCAGAAAGAAATTAGCTTATAAAACAGATTTTTTATAAGACTATCTTTAATTTCGAATAACAATTGTGGTTTTTAACCTACTTAGATTGATGATGATTAGTTTCATTTCGTGTTGATCTTTTACGGGTCTTGAGTAATTTTATGCTACAACACAAAAAGAACTTTCAAGATCTGAATGAGTTTAGATTATGTGAGGAGGGTTGTAAGGATTAGTGGATTTGATATAGGTTGGTATCAATTGTGGAGTAATTTTGCATTGGATCGAGTCAGTCCTTGATTTCTTTTATTCGTTGACCCCTCTGACTCCGTGACATAGTGGAGTTGACCCGGCAAACTCGGTAATAGACCTGAGGTTGACTCGTTGTATGTTTAGACGCTCTCAATGACATACTAATCGGTTCTTCTTAGTTTTTGTCGAGTTTGGTTGTGCTTTAATGTTGAGCTGACCAGCCATCAGCTATCGCTCATACTGTTCATCATCCAACCTCGTATAGATCTTGTCTGTGTCTTGCCTAACCCTAGTGGTAAACTCTGTCATCTGTCGACCCAACTCTGTGTCATCAGTCGCTGGTGCCCCTGGCATGTCTACCAACATCTCATCCCATGTGTCGGTGATCCCATAACCGACATCTCTCTCTAGATCCCGTATAATCTCCCTGTCAATGGTAGCAACAAAACCATAGTCCGCCCTGAAACCTCTAGGAGGTCTAGCAGTAGGGGCAGACGAGCTCTCTCTTACCTTATATCTCAGACCGAGATAGATACCTAACCTCTTCTGAGGCAGTAAGGTAACCTCTAGTCTTTCTACTCTACGGTCAGTAGAGAGTAGATGCAAAGGTGGTAATGATGTAGGTAGCGATATAGGTAAAAGTGGTGATGTCCCCGATGATGATGCATCTGATCTGGTGTGGGAGAGTATGATGGGTGGTGGTAATGGTAGTGAATGGGAAGTAGATGCGGCCTCAGCTCTCAGCTAGATCATCACAACTTGATAGCCTAATGAACGAATATGACTAGCAGGTGGTGATGGAGATATCATAGGTACTGGTAATGATACTGGTAGTGGTGGTGAGGGAATCTGAGGTAGTGGTAATGACCATAAGGAAAGTGGTGATGGTGGTGGAGTAGGTATAACAAGGAGTCTAGAAACCTCTGTATCAGACCACAATGGTATAGGTTGTAAGATTCATGAAAACTATAATCCGGTGGTCTTGGTGAGTCAAACCACATGATAGCCATTTTAGTGAGAGAGAGAGTAGTGAGATGGAAGATGAAATTGATATTAGATGGATATGAATGAAAGATACAAATGACTCAACCCCTCTATGGAAGCCATAGAGGGGTATATATAGTCCATACGCCTCTAAACTATACATAGTTGCCTATTCTAGTCCTCGCGTATGTGACTATGATAAACTATGGTAATTCCGTAATGTCGTCATGTAAAAGTGAATTCCCAACAATCTTCCCCCACGGGACAATATACGGAATTACTTATAATATTTTCCTAACAAGTACATAATGATTAAGAACAAGAACTTCCATGAAGCTTCATATGTTGATGACGTCTTCTGTGGTGTTTGACTTTAGGTCTGCACTTCAACATGAATCATCTTTGTAGTACTTTGTAGGAGAAATACTGTAGTAAGCACGAACTAAGTAACCCATACACTTTCATTTAAGGAGAAGCTTCTAAATTAGCTTCCCCCTAATTTGTGCCTCATATACATGATTTAGAAGCTTTCAAAGCTTCCCCCCAAACTAGCAATCCTTTCTTGAGCAGTTTCAAAGCTTACTTACAAGCTTAGAATAATTAAGTGCACAGCAGAACTGGTAGGATACCACATCAAATATTACTGCTCCTTTAAGAATAAGCTTAGTGATTGATCGTTAGGGGGTAAGCATTATCTGGATCAGCAATGTATCTTCTCACGCTTGAATAATTCTTCAAACAACACTTCCCCTTGGGAATTCAAATAATGCATAAAAAAAATCTCAAGATATCACCTCCCCTATGTGTCTAAAGAAATGCACCCAAAAGCCACAAGTTAAAACGCTGATATTCTCTGCGGTTACGACATTTGTCTTCCCGGCATGGCCTAACTTAAAAAAAATTCAAGAAAGATTCCCCATGTCAAGCATTCAAGAACAAGAAAGGCAAAGGCTCAAGGGTGAATCTTCTCCTTCCCCCTTGCTGGTTTCGACATGTCGGAATCAGCAACACCTTGGACGCGCATTTACTTGAGTACTTGTGTGAGGAATAAATTAGCTCATATCTAACCTGTGAGAATTAATTGCTGATCAAATCTCTACTCATAACCTCTCTCTGGTTATCATTTTACCAACCGTTCTGTAGGCTATTTGACGTGACCACTGATGGAGTAAACCCGATATACCAAACATGAAACTGTAGTAGAATTTCCCGTTCTTGTGACTTAAGGTTGCGCTAATGTTGGAAGAACGGTGTAGAGAATTTGTGCTCCAAACAAATCTCTAAGTACTCAATACCCCTCCCAAAGTATGAGACTATCATCACCTCTTGTGATTATCCACAACGTCTTAGCGTGTGACACTGAGTACTACAACGTAACTCCTTTAAGTGATAGTTAACCAGGTCATCAACCATCCACCCCTTGACAGCTAGAAACTAGATAAACCAAGTCTTCAACTTAAATTAAGCTCGAGCAAGTTATCATTGAAAGTCATGCATCCAGCCAACCCCGACTTCAAGATAGAATAAGAACACGCCTTTGTGAAATGCCACTTTAATCTCAAATAATTGATACCCGATCAACTCCGTAGTCACAAAAAAAAATTAATTCCAAATCTAGCCTTTAAGTTTCATGATTCTTTTTCCAATTTGATCTCGATTTCATCACTTTGTCATTGTAAACCTCAAATGCAACCGATAAGCATTTAATCTCAAATGTATTAACTACTAAATATGGCAAAAAAAAACATCCCAAGTGAATCATTTAGCCAAATTTAGTTTTAATGTACATCGGTTAATCACATAAGCTGTTATGCCCGACTTAATCCGATAACGTGACCATACTTAACATTCCAAATATTTGTCAATAAACTCCAGCCAAACAGTTAACAAGAATCAGCCCACTGGTTTAATTATTTGTGACCGTCCCAACATTTAATATCATACCAGATCCACGCTTATCACTTAAGACTCAGCCCAAGATAATGATGAGACCCAATCTGCCAAATTCATTATACCCGGTCCAATCATTAACAATTAGGATAAAAGTCACAATCTATTAAAATTAGGATAAAAGTCACAATGTCCTATTTGTTAGGTCATAAGGTAAAACCCTTAATCAAAACTTTACACGCTCCATATGACTTTTTCGGCACTCGGACACTAAACAACTCACTTCAATCTCCATACTTCTTATCACAAGATGTAAACTCAATGAACCAAGACATAAACTCAAATCAACCCTTACCCTTCATTTATTAGTTCAAGCCGTATACACCCTTTATCATTAAAGAAGAAAAGGAACAATTTAAAGTCCAACTTATTTATTTATTTCATATGAACTGAAATTTAGTGTCTTCAGGAAATTACTACATAGCTTCTCAAGAGCACAATCTCTCGGCTTTAAGATCATGAAAATGATCTCGGGTAGGTATTTATTTCGAGTTTGTGTGTCATTAAATCGAAACAAAGAATGATTTATAACCCAAGTGTTATAAGATCATCTTTTAATTAGTATATTAAATAGGTTTATTAACCTACAAGGATCAATGATGGTATTCATTTTCGTGTTTGGATCTTGAAAGATCTAAGATATTGTTGTATCACATGAAAAGACAAGGAAACTGAGATCATTTTTTTTGGTTGTTTCTGTTTTGTTCGAGTAGATAAAGATGGGTCATGATGAGTTTGGATTTGTTGGTGATAATAATTGTGACGATTGGTTTAGGTATAGATTTGGTGTTGGATTTGTTGTGACGATGGGATTAGGTAGAGTTTGTTGGATTCGTTGTTGGCTGATTGATGTTGTTGATGATGTGGTTTTGTTTGATATGGTATAATTTGGGTCTGTCCATCTCATTCTCATTTCTACCTTTTTGTTTAACTTAATGAGTTGACCCGGGTCAACTCGGTTTGGAGTTGTTCGACTTTAAACTAGTTCCGGTCTCAAAGGTAACAAACTCGTTCGGTTCACAAATATTATACTCGTTCGGTTCTCAAAGGTTCAGACTGGTTCGGTTCACAAAGGGTGTACACTCGTTCGGTTCACACAGATAAAACTCGTTCGGTCCACAAGGGTGTACACTCGTTCGGTTCGAACTAATCTTAACTAGATCGGTGAACAAAGAAGTGAACTAGATCGGTTCCTTCTAGCTTTATACTCGTTCGGTTCACACAAGAATGAACTAGTTCGGTGAACTACAGGAATATAAGCCAACCACAAAACAACAAAAAAAACTTTAATAAGCTCATATGTTGAGTATTTTGGAAAACGAAGAGACGAAAAAAATAACAAAATGTTATTAAATATACAGAATATATACACAAAAAAAACTACTCTTCTCTTAGGTAAGTTGTGTGATGGATTGGAGATTTCAGAGCACTAGGCGAAAAGCGAGCTGCCTAAGGGAACGCGTTCTGAGCGGGAATGAGCGGTCATGTGTGCGTTGCGATATGCTATATATTTACACAGGTGGCTATTAATAGCACTTCTGGCGGTAACACTCATTTTCTTCTCAATGACACTGGGGGGTGCCTTCAGCACATCATCACAATGAATTCTACATCTCAGAGCTCAGGATTCTAACGTATCAAGTAGTCGCGGCTCCGGAACAAAGGAACTAAGAGATATACAAGTCCTCCCGAAAAACCCGAAGAGTATGTAGCCATGGCTCTTGATACCAATTGTAAGATTCATGAAAACTATGATCTGGTGGTCTTGGTGAGTCAAACCACATGATAGCCATTTTAGTGAGAGAGAGTAGTGAGATGGAAGATGAACTTTGGTATGTGTTTAATTACACATACCTTTTACCTTTAAAAACGAGCTAAAATAACCAAAAACGAACTTAAAATGGCCTATATACTTTGTTTGCCTAATAGTAAAGTGCAGGAACGATAATTAAGAATAGAGACGAAAACGAAGCCCAAACGTGAAAACCGGACTCGGAATGGAAAATCAAGGAAAAGACAAAGTCAAAGTCCAAGCCCAAGCCAGAAAAGTCAACCAGTCAACCCCTTTCCAAAAGCACAAGACATTAAAGATTAGGGCACTAAAATTGTAAATCTCTAAACTTATATTTAAAGAAGAAATTAAGAGGAAAAGAAGAGAAGGGTTAAAGCTGCCAAATTGGCAAAGTTGTACTACAAGGGCTAAAACTGTCAAGTGCACAAAGACTTATAACCAAGACATGCGATGCCAAAAGTGTTCTAACTTTGGGATATTTCTGCCAAGTCCCCAAAAGTTATTTAACCACAAGGACCATGGGTGCAATCGAACTTATCACTTTGAGGGACCTATCTTGCCCAAACCTCAAACCTTTCCCCACACAATTTCGAAACACTGTTTATCCCTGTCAATATTTTCCGCCAAATCCTTATTACCCCACAAGCTGTCTCTATCACCCTCGTTTGACCTCCATAATGCATCCAAACCTCTCACCATCTCATAGCCCCACACCCCCACATGGATTGCCATGTTGGCAATCCAAACCCACACAAAAACCAATCAATGGTTGAGAGCAATCGACTTGGGCATCAAGAATTTTGAAGGGACAGGATGTGCTTTCCTTTGCACTCTCACAACAAACACAACCCTTTTGTTGTGTCTACAAAGAAACACAAGTGAAAGAAGACAAGAAGGAAGAAGCCTAGTCGTATTTTCTACTATAAAAAGATTGTAAAGCCATAGTGGCTGAAAGTTAGTTTTTAAGTAGTTTTACAAGTAGCTTTTTAGTTTTAAGTTAGTTTTTAAAAGTTTAAAAGTTTTTATTGTACTTGTATTTTGATTTTAATGAAATTCAGTTAAGGTTTTTTACTTGTGTTCTAAGTTTCAAAGTGCTTCTTAAAATTCTTTAAGCTTTCAGTTAAGCAATCTTGATAACCTGTTTTAGAAAACTTTTAAGAAAAATTCAAAAGGGTGACAAGTTACTGTTGGATTAAAAGCTAAGGATGAATAAGCTGATGTGGATGGCTTATTGGGTATTGGCTTAGATTAAGCTTAATTATAAGCTGGGGTAGGAAATTTAGAGCTTAATTAGGTCTTCAAAATCCTTTTTGAGAAAAGGATCAAAGGTACATTTTCTTCTAAGTTTTGCTTATTACTGTAGCAATAAGCTTATTTAGCTTATTTTTAGCTTATTTCTGCTTTTGTGTGCTTATTCATGTTTATCAATGTCTAATATGCCCTTTTCATGCTTTTCATTTCATTGTATGCAATTTACCTTCAAAACTGTCCAAAGTGCTTTATTTCTGTCCTAGCTTATTGTATTGATTTAAGTGCTTAATTTTTTGAGCTTTTTATCTTTTTAGTGTTTAATATTGCTTAAGTATCATTAGTGTTTTTAAAACTTCAGTTTAAGTTAGTTTTTATAAGTTTTTAAGTCACTTTCAAAAACTTAAGGAGTGTTTGGGTCAACTCGAAAAACGGGTCAAAAGGCTTTGTAAATGGGTTGAGGTCACTCTAGTAGTTTTAGCTTAAGTTGTTAAGCTCATTTAAGCTGTTGTTAAGAGTTTTTAAGTTTTGAAATTGTTTTTTCAAGGTTTCTAAGTGTTCCCTTCAAACTGTGGGATTTTTAAAAAGCCACAAGTTCTTATTTAGATAAGCACTTGGTGTTTGAATTTCAGTTTAAAAAGTGAGCTTTTGTGTGTCTTAAACAAACTGTCACAAACCCTTGGTGTCATTTGACTTTGTGCAGTCAAATCCACCAAAGATTTTAAGAGTCAAATTATTTTAAAAAAAAAAACCATTTTCCATCTTAAATATCAGCAGGTTTTTATGGTTATTAGAAAGTCAAAATTGGTGCACAAGTCCATTTATTGGAGTACTTAAGCTGTTCAAGCTTATTTTCTAGTTTTGAGCTTATTTGACACCTTTTAGAAAGCTGTCAAATAAGCCACTTGTGTTAAGCTTTAATCTCCCCTGGTGCAAAAGGGAGATTTTAAGCTTCTTTTTCTTAAGCTTTGAGTGTACTTAAGCCTAATTTCTTGGCTTATTTTGAGAGCCTATAAGCTCTTATATAAGCCCCTTCAGTTTCAGCTTTTAAAAAGCTTTTTAGATGGCTTAATTTTAAGCTCAAATGAGCCCTTTCACTGTTTTTGCTCAAGTTTAGTGTAGGTATTGCTTATTTTTCATTTTGGTTTATTCAGCTTATTTCATAAGGTCATTGTTGCTCTTATTGCTTATCTAGGATAGGTATAGTTAGTTGTTAAGTTTATTTGCCCTTTTCCTAGCTTATTTGTCCAAAAGGTTTAGCTTTTAGCCTCTTTAAGCTTGTTTTAGCTTCTGTCATTAAGCCCTTTTTCCAGCTTATTAGTTTTAGCTTTTAAACACTTAAGTGCTTATTTAGGATAATTTAGATAATCCCTTAGCTTATTTTGTCCAAGGTTTAGCTTAAGTGTCACCATAAGCCAAATGACTTAGCATTTTTTAGCTCTTAAGCCCTTTTTTTTAAGCAAACTGTCATTTTATAAGCAGTTTTTCAGCTTATTTAGAGCTTTTTTAAAAAAGTGGTAGTTGACAATGTTGTTAAGCCCCACGAGCTTAACAACTTTGCTTCACAAAGTTTTCAAAAAAAAAGAAAAGAGGGAAAGACAAGGGACCCAGGTGAGCAAGACTCGAACCCGGTACCCCTCGATACATTCCCCCTTTTTTACACACTCATACCGCTGCGCCCTTTGGTCTTTTTCGTTAAAGACTCAAGGGGCTTGGTACTTATACACGTTTTAGGCTTTAAAGCTAATAAGCTGTTACAGCTTATTTGAGGGCTTATTTATAAGCAATCTTTTTGTTTCTTATTTTTCGTAGGTTAATCTAGGTGTCTAGTATTTTTAGAAAAAATTTCAGAATTTTTTAAAGTCATTTACTATTTTTTATAATTTAATTTCGTTAAAAGTTTAAAAAATTCATAAAAAATACAAAAACTATCAATTTTTTTTTTCTTTTTTAGAAAATTTTATTTAGCCATATAGTTTGTAGGAAAAATATAAAACTTTTCGTAGGGTCATTTTTACAACTTTTC